>JANKOE010348256.1:0-31458 GCA_026284465.1 Erythroxylum citrifolium | reverse complement strand
CAAAATAAGATAACAAAGCTCGCTAATCATATTTCATTAAAAAGATTAAAAAAAGATCACTAATCATAATATTCATTAAAGTTGAAATTATCAAAATCAAAACATTTTAAATAGACCGGCCGGTTCTTTCTTTCACCGGTTCAACAATTTTTATTGGTTCAACCGCAAAATGAACTAGTCAATCACTCACAAAAAATACGGGCTAAATCGGACTGTTTCATACTCCGATTCACTAATTTTCCGATCCGACCGACCGATTCGGTCTGATTTTTAAAATACTGAATTTAATTGTCATTTGATGCCTACTTGTCCTTCGTTGCAAGGAACAAAGGACATGTGCTTACACATAAGATACGGCCAATGTATGCTTTATGTGTTGTCGACGTATTGTTTTTACTTATTCAAAGTCGTATACATGATGTGTACCACTAATACATTCTAAAAGGAGTTAAATAAAATCGATTCTACCTGAATTAAAACATTTTGATGCATCAAGTTGTTAATTTTGTGCTTCTTCTAATCTATGAAAGTTTCAACTTTAACCTGTAAAATCAATGTGTTGGATATTGAGGTCATGTCAAATTAGAGTTATAGATTTTTTTTAGCAATGCTTAATTGGGTTTAAACAATTCAATTTTTGATAAATTATTTTAGTTGAATGATTAAATTTTTTATTTTTAAACATAATATTTTAATACTTAATTAAGTCCAACTTTTATATAAAAACAAAGAAGCAACAACAACACTCAATAGAAATTTTGCTGAAGCAGAGATTTGAGGAAGACTAATAGTACGCAACTTTACCTCTAAAAATAAGGAAGCATATAGTATAAAGTGATGGATTAATAACTAATTTCTAGTCCCCTTTTTAAAAGATTAATTAAAATTCTATTTTTTCTCAATTACTTAATTTTTAAATGATTTTAATTTTATTAATATATAAAAATTAATTTTACATATAAATAAGAGGAGGTCAACATGTCCTAATCTCAAGTCCCACACTTGGATCATGATCAAATCAAATCTTAAACTACTATTCTATGATTTGAAGTAATTTAACATCATAGGTTGGTGGAAGACTTGATCATATGATACTCCCTTTTCAAAACATAAAGGACAAGTTAATGGTCTTTACTAATACTACTGCATGATGAACGGTGTGAGTGATTATATATAAATATAGCTTACCTGTCCAGTGTCCACCCAACCCCCTGTCTCGCATACTCCCCGCCACCGTCTCCGCCTTCTACCACCGTCGTCTACGCTTTCCTCCTCCTCCTCCTCCTCGCTTTATTTATGAATGCCCAATGTAAACTACTTGAATCAAAATTTCCGTTTTTATCCCTTGCCAAGTCCTCAATCTACTTTACTTAACAATCCACCCAACTCTCTCCAAGTCAAATTAGAAAAAGAAAAGCTTTGATTTTGATTCCGCAGATCAGGCCCCAAATGTTCACTGCGAAGTCCCTCCACGACGATTTCGATTGCTGCACTCCAATTTTGAGCAAGTATAAGGAGAGGGACGAAGATGATGACGACGACGACGACGGTTATAAGAAGGAGCAATTCTTGGATCCTCGTACTTCCTTCCATTCCAACAACGATAACAACCATTTTATTACTAACAACAAAACAGTTAACGACCACAATCACAATAATAAGGTTGCTCCTGCTACGACGTCGTCTTCTTCTTCTTCTGGGAGTAATGGTGGCTTTATCCAGCATCCCGTTTCCAAATTCGACACGCTTGCCGGCGTCGCCATTAAGTACGGGGTTGAGGTATAACGAATCCCTTTGCTTGAGAGTCTTTTATGTTTCTTTTTTCTTATTTGCTACTTTTGATTTCTGAAGCAATCCCCAGAACGCAATCTCCTATTTAAAAATTAAAAATTAAAAATTATATTTTGATTTGATGTATAGCCTAAGCACATTTTTTTATCTCTATTCTCGTGTGGAGTCTACGTAATTGATTAGTTTCAGAGAGATTAATGATTTAATTTAATCGTAGAAGTTTGTTAAACTTAAGCCTGTCTTTTTTATTCATATTAGTTCCATGAACCTTTGCGTTTTTTGGGGTGAATTGGTTAAGGGAAACAAGTTTCTTCTTTTCTGGCATGTTAAGACCTGTCTGAACGTAGTCTTTGCTTTACTTTGCATCATTATGATTCACACACTTACCAGTGAAGACTGTCTTCCGTTACAATTTGAGTCTCTTCTTTGTTGTAAGTCTTACTTATCATTTAATTTTTGGGGTATTGAATTTCTTTGTTCATTGTGCCATTTCTTTTGCATATTCTCTAAGCTTATATCTCCCTAAATTTTCATGTCCAACCTATACCATCTGATTCACTTTTCTGGTTACCCTGTATTTTTTTTAGGTTTCTGATATAAAAAAAATGAATGGTCTGGTTACGGATCTCCAAATGTTTGCTCTCAAGACACTTAAAATTCCACTTCCTGGTCGCCATCCTCCCTCGCCTTGCTTGTGCAACGGTTCTGATTCTGCAAGGTATGGACATACTCCCATAGTTATGTTCTCCTTGTGTATTGCTTTTTATTTGTTTATTCTTTTTCTTTTCTCTTGTAATGCTTCATCGTTGCTTTGTTTCTGTTGAAATAATCCAGTTTGATGGCTGTTCCTTTAAATTTTATTTAAAACCTAAACAAGAGCTGTTCTTTCACTTGTGAGCTTTGATCATCCTTGCCATCATAAGTGCTTAAAGTTTATGCGAGATTTTATTAGGACTTGAAGCGTTCTAGTACAGTAATGTCCTGGACATCAAACTTGCCAGCTCTTTTAACATGATTCCTTGCTTTTGTGGATTGTTAATAACTTAATATAATGCCTTAGAACTAGCTAGCTTCTCCTGTCTGCAACCCCATGTTGCTGTTTGGATATAGAGTTAATTTAGCTGCAATTTTTGGGTAATAATAAGAGTCTAAAATTTGTTTGAAGACTTGTATAAACATGCTAAGCATACTTTGCTGCAACACGTATATGTTCAACTACAATATATGTGATGTATCTTCATATATGTGCTGTTTAAGACATACCAGACTTAAACTAATGCTCACCTGTCACATATCAATCTTAAATCTTGACCTGTTTTTGTATTGTCTTATTCAGTTGCAAGAATTGAGTTCATAGTATTGGTATTGACCATTAACAATCTCATTAGCATGAATGAGTGGATAAGTCAATCAGTATGGTTAAAGGAAGATCACATTAAGTGGCTTTGTAAGATGAGTACCATACTTTATCCTGGAAATGCCAATTCAAACTAGATTTAGGATACTGATGAAAGCTAGTACCTTAATTTGTGTCTGTGCTATGGGTATGTGGGCTTCCTATTTTTTACAGGACAGTTATTCTTAGTTGGAAATGGGGTAATCGTGTTATTTGGTGGAAGTGGTAACGACAGTGCCCTTGATTTAGATGCTTGTTAGAACATGCATTGCAACACCCAAAAGTGTCAATAGTGCCGGGTGGCATTGAATTGGTCGTGTACATACACTTATGGAGATGCAGGTCACAAAAGGATCAGAATGGGACTGATAATGATGGAACAGGAACAACTCCCTTCTAGTCTGGAGTGGTATTGTTAAAACGAGATGTCTGCTATTTCCGTTACCTGCAACATATAATATGGTTCCAGTAGTTATTTGTATCTACTGGACTGCACCTTTAGTGCACCCTGATTTCATGGTTTGATCCTTGCTGTGCGCTGCTGTATTTTTTACGTCACAGCTGCATGGTTCATTTGGAAAGTCTTATTTTACTTGGAACTGAAAACTCATTTGCATACTAGAAGAGCTTACTCATGCTTAGATGTTTTTGGTAACCAATATACTGGCATTCATTGCTTGTTTTATTTCATATTCTTAGTGAGGTTGTACTTCGTTTTTGAGGGATTTCTCATGGCTTTAATGCATTGAAGGCTTTTGATTCTGCATCCACGTCTTTACAAGAGTTGGGGAGGGATGTATGTCATAGACCTTTAGTGACAAATTAAATTGCTGAATCTGATCTCAATATTTCTTTTTAAGTTGGGAATTCGATAGCATTTTTCTCGAAGTTCGTGAATGCATTTTTCTTCTCTCTTCTATACCTGCAGCCTGTTTCTCGGCTGTGTCCAAACTCTTTATATATTTGTGATCAACCATAAATTAAAAGTATTGGGACTATTTTTGCAGACTGAACAAATCTAAGAAGAACCCACCTCGTCCTGTGAAGACTGGTATCTTTGATTCATTCAAAACCTTAAAGCCAAATTCTTCTGAGCGGAAGGTTTCTGCAGCCATGAGCTCTTTGCAAGGTTACTATGGGCTGAAGCCAAAATATGAAAAGAGTAAACAAGAAGGCTTTGAGATGGCAATCTACAGCAAAAGAAGTTCCAACTTCCTTGAAGATGATCAGTATCAAAAACCCTCGTCATCCTCTAATCCACCACTGAGCCTCAACCGCAAATCTAAGAGCTTAGCTGATGGCCTTTCTGATGATAATAACCGGGTACAGGTTGATGAAACTAACTGCGAGGAAAAGAATGAGAAATCTATGAGCAGGCGACTGAAATCAGAAGCTGACTCTCCTGAACTGTTGATCAGGGATGATAACAACAGTGGAGGTGCTTTTTCAGCAATCACAGGAAAGTGTTTAGCCCTAAGAACCAAAGGGACCAGCCGAAGTAGTTCATCAGCTGAACCTGAAGCAGGTGGGGCGACTCCAATACCAATAAATCTGATGGATTCTCCTATAGAAGACGGGGTTTCAGTGATAAAAAAGTCATATAGCGCATCAAGCTTCCCTGAACAGGATGGAAGCAATTCATCCATTTGGCAGGCTTCCAAATGGGGTATGAAGCCAGATCTACAGGCCTTAACAGCTTCAGCAATTACAAAGCAAATTTTTGATGGCTTGTCAAACCCAATAACTGGTCGAAGAAACAAAGCTGCACTTGATTGATAAGTCGGCACTTAAATTACCTGTTGTCTGCAATCTGGTCAGCCGGTTTATTGCTTTAAAGGTAAATAGAAAGAGATACAACAGAATACGAAAGGATCAGTCCGAAAATGTTTATATGTGATCTTAGCAGTTTTCATTTTTATATTTAATTATTTATGATTTTTTTTCATAAATGATAATTTTGGTGTTTGCATCAGGAGAAATTGGCAATGTATCATCTTACCAGTATTTTTCGTATAGCTTAAACGATTTACAGATTGTTGTATCATTGCAAAGTAGCGGTATAGTCTCTTCAAGTCTTCGTAGATACTGTCTGGACTCCTGAATGTGAACATGGAATGGGATTGCAAATCACATTGTATTCGCACTTAGTTTTAGCATAAATAAGAAACTAAAAAAGTTGAAGCAAGTACTTGGAGAGTTGCCTTATTTTGGACTTTGAAGGACAAATTTGATCATGAATGAAACTGCTTTTGAATACTTGGGTCTCTTACACCGTATATTATGAT
Organism: Erythroxylum citrifolium; assembly: GCA_026284465.1. Taxonomy (NCBI): domain Eukaryota; kingdom Viridiplantae; phylum Streptophyta; class Magnoliopsida; order Malpighiales; family Erythroxylaceae; genus Erythroxylum; species Erythroxylum citrifolium. Next base: position 25,986 of record JANKOE010348256.1, on the reverse strand, counting down.
AATTAAAATTTAAAAAAAAAAATTTGGTACACTCAAGGTATCTACCAACGGAATCAGTTATTAATCCTTTCGCTGCGAGAACATCTCTAATATAAGAGAGCTACAGCTGGCCCAGGAGCTTGCTGCACTCCCAAGGGTGAGATTCGAACCCCCAACTACTTGGTTAAACGACGAAAGCATGTACTACCTACGCCAACCCACTGGGTTTTAAAAAAAAAAGAATTATAGTCTCTTACAACCATAATAATACATTTTAGCACCAAATGAAACATTATCTTGTCCTGCAACTTGCGTAACAAAAGGCTTCAAGTCAGCTTGTAATGTTTACATTTGACATCCGATCACGAAACAATTCTACAACTTCAACGATTGGACTTGCTACTTTGGTTGGGAATCTATATATATATAAGATGACTTTATTTCAATGAAAAAGTTAAAACTTGTCAGACGTCATAATATCTTCCCAATCCCAAATAATGCCCCTTAGGTGTGGGAATCCTAATGTGGCTACAACATGAGCTGCGTTATTGCCCCATACCTTCCAAGAACTGCGCCACGTCCATTGCAGAACAAAGCTTCCTGGTTTGGATAAAGTAGTAATCAATGGGAATGCCTTAAAAGAGGATTCAGGTTTCTTCGCTCCAAAGGTATCTAATGTTTCCACTGATATATAAGCTGAACAGAAAATATGTCCCGAAAGTCCACAAGAAGAAAATGCCTGACCCTGAAAACTTCAAAACTCTCTGTTGCCAAAGGTGCCGAAGTTGTTAGAATTCGCACAACTGCTACTCCTTTCCTAATACCATACCTAACATTTCATCTTCACCCCACCCCAAGAAAATCACTCTAGGAGTTAACCATGCAGAAGGCTGGCACTTGCATTTAATTAACATGGATTGATTCAGGTCAAGCTGCCCCAAGCCTCTCCAAAACATGAAAGCGAAGTCATAGCTTGAAATCCCTAACCAATGTAACTACATAGCATTACAATTGACAAGCCTTCAGTCAAACAACCAGATCTCTTCAGAGTCAGAATACCCCCCATACTGGCATCTTACAACTTAACCAGATGATAGGATAACTAAAGCATCCAAGGCTTGCACATACGAAGATACATAACCAGGAAATCACAATATTGCATAGGATAAAAGTTTAGGAAAGTGCACAGGTGGACAATGTTCTTGCGCAGATTTATTTATCAAATGCTTAAATGTGTAATCCAACATATCACAACCGTCTTGCTATCATCCAGGAACTAAGAAAATGATGTACCATTTGCTCCATAAAATCCTATAAATATCAAACACAACAGAGACAAGGAGGAAGGTGAAATGTGATGCCTCTCGAAGGAAAGAAAAAGCAGAATCTGAGAGGTAGAAGTATTGTCCAATACCAACTGCATACACTTGAGCCATCTCTATTATTCTGTTATAAAATCCCGATGAGTTTTTCCCAGTTGATAACACCCTTTAATATGACCATAGATCAAAAGATTAAGAAAAGGAAAACTAGGAAAATAACCATACTACCGTTTGAAGGAGAATGGAAACAAAAAGCAAATTGTTCAAATTGTCTTAACTGTAATCGGTACACAGCTGTACAGCATGCTATAGATGTAGTAAATGTGCAGGAAGGGATTTCTTATATGGTTTAACTTGAAAACTGTCACTACTTCAGAACCACTATACTTTCGTCCATAAAGATGTCAGGAAAACTACTCTTAGCAGTAATATACAATTGAGAGCACAGTAACGAGTATAGCATCCATGTCAAATATTTACCTTGACATTTGCAGAAGTTTCTTTCAACCTTATTGTCCAACATCAACCACAAACACCATAAACAACAGGGAGTGTGGCTTAAATTTTTGCTCCACCTGTCAAAATATGATTTATTAGTATCTCTTTGTCAAGTAATCTACCAAACATCGTTAGTAAGAAGTAAGATAATTATATTATAGAAAAAAAAACATTTTCCCCATAGGCAAAATGCCCTCAAGTAAAAGCCCAAAAAAAAAAAAAAACAAGAAGATTCAAAATTGAGCATACATGGGAAAGTTCCAAAAGAACTGTCTTAGCAGGTTCCATAAGGCCTTACTATAAGCAATTAAAGTGGCAAATTTCTCTCTGTGGCCACAAGATGCCTCCCAGTGCCAAGAAGACCTACATATGACTACCTTGATTCCCCTCACCCTATCTAATCACACACTGCTTCCCCAATCCTAAACACAAAAATATTTAGTTCAAAGCACAAAAGGACTACTAAATTCGGGTTCCCCAATTAATCAGTCCAAGATGCTCTCAAGCCAGACTAATTAGATAACAGTGGTAATAATTAAAACCAAAAATCTTCTCAAACTATTACAAGGAACAAATTATGCAAAAGGAACAATCGCAAAAGTGAATAACGCCAACAACATACCCTCTTCCAGAACAATTATTAGAGTTCCTAATATGCTACGAAAAATTACTAATTCAACACAACAACAATTAGACTCAAAGGAATAGTTATTTGATCATGACAGATCCCATTTAACAGGATTTTTATAAACAAACATAAATTATCGACTTCTCATCAACCTTAAATGGAGTCGTTTGGAGATAGGAAAGTTTCACTGTTCTTGATAATCAAGAAACAATCCTTAAGAGCGTGTAAACTACTGCCTTAACCAGAAAAATAACAGACATCAAAAAGAGAGGGATGCGACTAATTTCTATAGACTCTCTCTCATCCAGAGGCACATTTTTCATTCCAACCCAGCTAAGAGTCTGCAAATAACTACAAAACCAGCTTCTCAATTTTCAAGGGAGTGCTTGCTATAGCATAGAAACATGATGCTTTATAGCCACCAAATCCGACACTTATACCTAAATAAGTTTCACCAGGCATCTCATAGCACTGACAGACACATTATCAGAAGCAAAGACCAGAGTATGAGAGAACTAGAAACAAACAGCAGAATTCATCATGCACAGAATGGTTCGGAAGATTTAGGAAATATGCAAGTCAAAATAAATACTGAACATAAAGAACCATAATAATTGGTGGCATTGACCTCAACCGCAATGGACAAACATCTCTTTATTTTGAGCTCAAATAATATCCAGCCTCTTTGAAAACATATGTACTCCCCCATTCCCGCACCTCCTTTCTCATATATTTCTCCATTGATTAAAATAAACGAGAAGGTGATGGACTAAATATGTGGCAATTTGCACATTCTTTTGATTTATGTTTTTGGTTTATATTATTTTATTTCCTTTTAATGTCTTAGTGCCATAAACCAGTAGGCAGGAAATTTGTTGCTATTCTTTTAGAAGAAACCTAGTGTACATCTGAATAACCAGATAAACATAGCAAATGGTAACTTATTTCCTGTTTAAAATAGGAATTTGTTAATAGAATAAAAGTTGTCTTAACAAAAAGCAAGTTGAAACAGATTTTTGCAGTTAAGTCAGAACATAACAGGTCCTTAAATATAATCAAAAAGCTATGTGCCTGCAATGCATTTACAAGGCTTCCAAAAGAAAAAGGAGACTCGGAGAACAGGTAAAGAAAGATTTAGAGGAAAAATTACACCACAATCACATTCCTAACTTATGTTATCAAATAATGTATTTAACAGAAATATCAACAGGCACAAATTTATAGTCCACAATATCTATGTGGCATTTTTCTTAAGGCAGAAATTCTGTAAAAAGGAGACAGGAGGCTGGCAACTCAAATCTCTCTAGCTAATATGGATAGGTTTATGGAAACAGTTTACAAACAAGAATTATACGCAAAAAGCTAATGACAAAACCAGGTTGTCGCACAATACAAAGTTTACCAGCATCTTTTCTGATGAGTAACCAGAACAGATGCTTTTAACTTTTCCTGCCTGAAATAACTAGATGAAATTTACTCGACCGCTAAATACAGGGTCTGAGTACTATCCACTACTAACAAACTGATAAGCACCAATCATAGTAGCAATTACTTGGACTCAACATTCCTAAAAACTCAACCAATACCTCGAATGACTAGCACATTAAATTTCAGAACCATCTCCAAAGTCAGTTGCATCCCGTCCCTTAGGCCAAGCATTTAGCCCTCACCTGACTATGATGTACTCATGGTTGGCATCAGCAAAGGAATTTGCATTTCATGCAGCCACCCAAAATCGTTAATTACAGTGTCTTCCACAATTCTGTTTCCTATTTATGAGATAGCCTCAACTATGAAGATCTTAAAGGAGCCATTGCCTTTGTACACAATTTAAGAATAACACGATAGCAATGAGAGAATCACACTTCAATGGTCCATTTTTGTTGATCACCTGATTGTAACTTGTGCTTAAGAAAAATAAAGGCCTCAAAAGCATTGTCCTTGATAAGGGTAAGTGTAAATATCCTTTTCATTCTGTAGTGAGGAACGTGAAGATTAACAACAAAATCTGGAACATTAATATCCACCAATTGACCAAGTAGAAAAAGGGCCTTAGCTCCTGCACCAAACCCAACAATTCAAGCAACAATAAACAATTGGTTAACTTATATGCTCTAAATTATATGCTCTAAAAATTAGCATAACAAGGTTGTTTCAAATGACTTTTAAGTTTATCCAATTATTTCAAATTCAAAAGTTGAGAACAACAACAGTTTGATAATAAGACTAGCAAATCATAATATTAGGAACTCATGAAGGCACCCGAATCAAAAGCACAGAACCATATATTGACATATATATTCCACCCAAATCCATTCTACCATCTCAACCCAAATAGAGAATAGACACCATAACAGTTTAAAGATACTAACATGACCTCAATGGCCTTAATTATCAATTAAATGAAATCCCTTGGGAACATCAAACACTCAAAGTTCGTCCACCATGTTGCCAAATAGAAGCATTTGAAACAACTCGATAGTGGCAGAAAAATAGGTGAAGAAAAATAGTAGAAATAATGTGTTGGTGAATAAAAAGCATGCTCATATAAAACCATTAATCTCAATCAGATCCACAAAGCTTAATGTCATTCTGAAACTTGACCTCATAAATATTTGGTGGAAGCAAAAAAATGCAAAAACTTAAGTGTTATCATTTTTTTTTCAATAAAACAGTCACTGACAACACCAAAGGCCGCAAGATAACCTTACCCTTAAAGAAAATGGTCCAAAAACCCAAAAAGAAAAACAAATGGGACAAAAAAGTGCAACTAGCTAGCTTCGACATCTTGGAAGTACTATTTTGGTTACTTCTTGAGAGCACAATAGAATAAATGCATTCAAAAAATAACATCTGTAAATAATTGTAATATTCAAAATTCCCTCCGCCAAGACCTGATCAAGGGTATTAATTGCAAGTAAATCAACTTGAAACATGGCAATACACATCAGAAGAGCCACCTTCTTAAGTTCTCACAGGTACTTATAAAAGGGTTTCATCCAAGAAACTTGAATAGAGATGGATAATTTTAGAAGATAATACAGACCAAGGAAAGTACTTGGAAGATAATTTTAAGTTTCCACTTCCCTATCACCTAAGCACAACCCATGAAACCAAAATGGATACGGCATTAAAGAGCCTGTACAAGCAAATCATTTAGTTATTAGCATCCTCAGCTGCAATAATGGACACAACTCGTTATTAGGATCAAGACAGGCCATCCAAACTTCTCTATCTAACAAAGCAATTACAGAATCTATAGCCATGTTCAAATTCAATATCTTAAAGACAAGTCAAAATTGAGTTCTTTAGTTGACAAGCAGGACATGTTAGTGCAGCACAGAATCTCCAGAATTGGGAAATTAACAGGCTTATTACAGTATAAGGCTCCAAGTTATTTGCATTGTTTGCTGCAAATGAATGTAGTGTAACATAAAATCAGGCCATTCAGCATAAACTTGAGAGAAAAATGCTCTTAGTAAAGCCAAACTATTCAGTATCAATTCCACAGAAGAATTCAACAAAACACAGTATACTAAAACCAAAGAAATTAATCCATATAATCCTTTCTGGCGGTCATGGTTATGAGCAACATGTTCTCCCGAGTTCTCACATTCAGCAATCTCCATCAACCCACAACTAAGTTGTTCTGGTAAGTAAAGGTATCAAGTCCCAAAAGTAAACAAACATCTACACCTAAAGTATCAGAAAAACAATAAATAGCTCAGGAAAGAATTATCATCCCAAAGAGGACAGATTTGAAAAGAGATCAAGATAAAATCCTATACCAACAAGACGAAGCTGAAGCACTTTACTAAGGTAAATGGCATCAGATGGATCGGCTAGTCATGTTTTTAACATACTGAAATATAATCCAGAATTATGAAACCAACAGTTGAAGCATTGAACACCCACCATACCAATCACATTGAAAACAACAATACTGATACTAAAAGCATTTAAAACTAACAAAATCCCAGAAGGACCCATTGCAGATGACAATATCAATACGAAGTTTAAAACATTAGAAGTAGAGATCTCAAATTAATTCACTTTGTATGTTATCAAAAATAGCAACAAGGACAATCAAGGGATGAAGTGTGTGATGCTTTGTCTTAATATATCTGAGGTACTGTCTACATTGCACAAGTCCTCACAGTTTTCCCCAATAAAAAGCTGTCACAAGGGGGAATCCTTGTTGGAAGCTTAAATAACCTTAGACCGCATCTAATATGGGAACAAAATATACGGCAATGGACCAGTATTCAATTTAATATAGTAGAACGAGGTTGGTAAATAACAACAAAAAGATTGATAACCAGAACCAATATGTAACCACTTCCATTTACACAAACTTCTCTCAAACCCCATAAATAATATAAAAGCACCAAAACTTAAATCAACATTTTGAGGCCCAATAGACACAAATTTTACTGTAAATAAGTGATGGTACTCCTGCAGAGTGGAAACAACGAGAAAAGGAGAAAACAACAATCTCACAACATTCACATCGTATTTATCAAGAGATTGTCAAGAGGAAAATATATATTGAGGAAATAGACCACTTCCCTTTCAGATATTCAAATGCAAAATCTTATAAGAGAGTAAGATCAGTAAACCATTTTTTTGGAAAATTCATATTTCTAATGGCATTCAAAACACAAAAAGAAGTGCCATATCCTTCCAATACTTGAAAAATCTTTACCCTCTCCCTACTTGTGTATCCATATGCTACCGAGTACACATATGCAAGAGTGCAAGATTTCTGATTACTTTTTTGGGTTTCTTAGAAATTGTAGCAAATGCTTTCGCACAGCACTATTTAGTTAAATTGTTAAAATTAGTCTTTCTATGTTATATTATTTGCACATGGAAACTCACCAAAGACAAGTACATCAAAAGACTTTTTACACTTCACTTAGATTTTGCAACTTTATCTCTCTTTAACATTGCCTGTCCCTTTGCTAAAACACACAAAGATAAAAAACCATGAAAGATTTTCTCCTCCCCTTTGATAGGGAAAACCATTTTGTGTTACCTTAATAGTTCAGTTTCATGAGACAAAACATGTAGGTTGCGAAGAATTCAATCATCACCTCTAAAGTTACGTCGTATGGAATTAAAACTAAAAGGTAAAACATAGTTTAATCTCTTTGTGGAATTCCATAATAAGTCTTTTAACGGAGTAATTCAAGAAAGCCTTCTTTTAAGTGAAGCAATACTCTAAAAAGATCATCAGACTTGCATTGAAGAGATTAAAAGAATTGGAAACAAATTAACACACGAATTTGTCTTCTCAAAATCTTAGTTGTGGAGGAATTTAAGCAGTATTGCCACAGTTGTTTTAGGAAAACTGAGTCAGCTAAAAGAATGTATTTGATTCCAGATCTTAACTGCATCAATCTAGTAATAAACATTTCAGAAAATGGACAGGAAGTTCAAAGAGATTTCAGAAAAACTGTTGTGAACTGTCCAATTGTCGAAGTATAAAGATATCTAGTTCTCAATAATAGCACCTGTCATATCATTTTCGTACTAAAGGTAATGCAACCACCTTCTTAAACAGATAACTAGAGTTCAAAGATTCATCACACAAAACAAACTTCCTTATCTGTCACTTCCGTCAAATTTGAAGATTACTCCAGATGAGATGATGAAAGATTGCATAAATATTCTACATACTATTTGACACTAAATTTAAAAAGCTTTGTAATCTATAACTAAATCAGAACTCCAACTAGCTTGCAAAACAAGAACAAGAAGAGAGGACTAGCTGATGCCCAGCTCAGAGAAAAGACAGTGTGCTAGATAAGAGTAACTTCCACTTCAACATAAATAACACAAAATGCACAAAGTAACAGAATTTGTAAGCAAATTAATTAAGCATGGATCTGACTTGGTGGAAAAGTTGAGATGGAATTCTGAACAGACTGGTAGAGGGAGGTACAAAGATTCAACCCCGTGACAGAAGGATTAAATACAATAACATTTACATTTCACATGGATTTGTATAACAATCATTCGTCCAGTCTTAACTGAAAAAGTAATTTTATATTAAAAAAATTCCAGTATAATTACAAAGTTAAGATGTGATGTACTAACCAAGTCAGAAACATGGGCCAACACTTGGAAGCAAATGTTCCTGGGCTACATTTGTCAGGAAAAATTACAATATACACAGTCCTTCCATGAGTCTCCACATGGTCTAATCACTGCATTTACGCAGTGGTTTTGTCCGCGAGTAAGGTCTTTTTCTTTGGAGTACACAAAAATCATGGTATGTATTCCTACGGACAGCAGTGGGAAAACCAACCAACACAAATTTGGCACCCACCAAAAGAAGTAAAACAGAGACTGCACATTCTCTAGCCAAAGCCTTTGAAGGTATTAACTGCATCCAAAACGTAAGAACTATAAATGTAAATTTCAATACAATTCAGTAACAACTTATATGGAAGGAAGGATATATCCATTACAGAATAGCAAACTATGATAATGAAACATTGGAAACCAGGACAAGAAAGCGAAAAGTTCCATATAGGATCACAAGAAACACACTTCAGATCACATTTCATCAGATAAGCAATTAATTCAGGTACCGATCCATATATCTAACTTTTAAACAAATGGAACCAACTTTTTAAAGAGTTTAGCTCCACAATAATTCATCAGACATGAAGCAAACCTTAGAAAGAAACAAACTTAATGCAGACAAGGCATCAGACTAATCCTTACGAAGGTCTCCAACAATTAAGCGCGGACATGTCTGGTCTACAAGGCAACATTGGTGATGCACCATGACCTAAAATAACACAACCAAGAAATTACTTCTTTGAGTGATACTTTAAAATAAACACAAACTGGAGCTTAAAGAAAATCCCAGCTAAAAAGCAGTTGTTCAAGTGAAAACATTACCTGGAATTGGAGCTCCTGATGGCAAGCTGTTAGTGGCAGAGGGTGGGAAACTCATGTTATTCGCAACAGGTCTTTCAATGGGTGGCCTAAAGTAGCCTGGCAAAGCAGTGTTTACATGATTATCCAATTAGCTATTTAAGGACCAAATCAACCTCTAGCTCAGAATCATATATATTGACCACCATTGTACAAACATAAGCAGTAGTGATGCAGATCTTCTCAAACACCACCACCAGTGAAAAAACGTCGAAAACTAGCCTAATAAAAAATATGCAGGTAGACAGATTTATGAGCAAAAGCATGTAGCGCGAGTTTACAATGTGAAATCCTGAACTAAGAATTTTCAAGCCAAACTAAAATTTAATAAACTTAGCCAATAACTGCAATGATGCAAGACTCCTACCACCCAACATCCCCAGCCTACAAAAACATAACACAACGCGTTTCTCCACTCAAACACACAAATCCCTCTTGTTATTGATGTGAAATCATATTGCCATCAACCTTGTAATCTAAACCGCTAACAGAAGGAATATGACAGAAATTTTGAACCTAATTGCTAGTATGCCAAGTAGTGCAACCAAGTGAGCCACAAACAACAAAGAAAGAAAAACTCACAACAAGAAAACAAGAAAAAAGAATCAAGCAGAATAGATTCATTGCTAGATAGAAGATATGTTTCAGAGAATGAACAATTTAAACAACAATACCCAACTGTCATCAATGTTCTAATTTCCAATTCATAACTAATCTACCGTTGAAAGAAAGTTACTTCCAAATGGAGCTGGCACAGCTGAAAATAACCATATACCACAATAGCTGAAAAAGTTTATACACCTCATCCACTGACAACCAAGTAGAGAAAAATCTCAAGTCGGGTGGAACATGAAGATTCTAACAGTAACATGCACGTCTAATGACAAGAATCCAGAGTCAAATTTTACACAGAAAAACACAATCGAACTAACTAATCCATACCTTCCTGACCAAAAGGAGGGCCTGCATGAGATGGAGTTCTTCCATTCATCCATGCACCATGGTGATTATTGGTATTAAAATCACTTGAGGGCATCCTCCACTGATCTTCAGGAACAAATTGCCTTCTTGAATCAGGAAGGGATGATAAATTGTATGGATGGGGATACACTTGCTGTGGGAGTTGCTGAATTGCAGGGTTTGTGAAGGGAAAATGACCAGTTGTATTCTGAGGCAGGTTAGGATGGGGTGGTCTTTGCAAAAATGGTGTATTACCTGGTTGAAAATGTGGATTTGTTTGAGAAGCTTGAGGATTCATATATGTGCCATTTTGCCCATAATCCATTTGCCTTGATGAACTAAATCCTGTAGGTTCTTGGTTGCAAACTGCTGATGGTGTAAAGTGCTGTGGAAACAATTCACTTTTCACAACACCATCTACATGATTTCCTTGGGTAGAATTTCCCGGCATGGTGATCATTTGGTTACCCTGCATAATGATAAATAGATCATGAGACATACAACACAAATGTTAAAATGAAAGGAAAAAGCAATTGAATTATAAACCAACTATAATAAATTATTGCCGACTGTTTTTTAGACTACAACAATGGCAGAGAGAAAACTACCGATTGAGGCTGTACAGTTGGTTGAATAGGTACAGATGCTTGGGATACCATGGCTGGTAGTGCACCCATTGACAGAACATGAGGAGGTGGCTCTGATGGAATAGATGGTGGTGGTGGAAGAAGTGATGGTGGTGGTGGAGGAGCTTGAAGAGGTGGCGGCGGTGGGGGTGGAGGAGCTTGAAGAGGTGGTGGCGGTGGGGGTGGAGGAGCTTGAAGAGGTGGCGGTGGTGGTAGAGGAGGAGCTTGAAGACGTGGTGGTGGTGGCGGCAGTAAGACAGGAGGTCGAGGCAACACTGGTGGTGGAGGAGGAGGTGGTGGAGGTGATGGGGATGCTGGAGGAGGTGGCGGGGGTGGAGATTGAGGCAAAGGTGGGGGAGGCGGAGGAGAATTGGGAGGCAATGGTGGAGAACCTTCAGGCAAAGGGGTCAACTCCATGGAATTGTTTAATGCCGGTTCAGTCAACCCATGCATAGACTGCTGTTGTGTTTCCATTTCAACAGAACCACTGCTGTGCGATGAAGTATCATCTTTTTCATTCCCAGACACATCTTCCATTTCAAGCTCACCATCCACATCCTCAAGGATGCAGTGACGCCTGTCAATCACAGCAATAGTACTAGTATCTGACTCCTGCAAAGCAGAGATGGGTTCCACAACTGGTTGTGCATCAGCTTCTTCCTTGGACAAACTGCTAGGGAAATCATCTTCATCATCTTCCAATATACTACGAGATAGAAGGCCAGGCAACTGAAATGTAGCATTGCTGGTTCAGCAGACAAAAAATTGCATCAGAAATAGAGTTAGGGCACAGTAAGAAATGAGAAAAGATATACACTACAGCATACAACGTATTAAACAACCGTGGACACCAATATAGAGTTAAAGAACAAACAGTAAATATTTCACTATCAAACTTCTGCATATAATGCGTTTACTCCAGATATAGTAGAAAGTCATCACACAAAACGCAAAAACATAAAAAAGCCATTACTTCCAGTATTATGAAAAAAGGGCTCCCACATGCTTCAGTTCCAATTCACTGATTTGATATCGTGACATTCAACTGTCTACATATCACAAATTTCAATCGTTCTATAGGAAATTGAAGAAAGCCTATCAGCATATACCAGATATGGCCCATGATCGACAGTGAAAACCAAGGAAATTGCTTGGTCTGGACCTACAAGCTGCTGTCACCAAAGGCTTACATGTGGGGGGGCCAAACTAACATAGACAAGATCTTTTCAGGATATATGCTTTCATTCCAGAATGAATTGCACATGGACTATAACATATATTTAGTATTTTGGATGAGATCTGACATTGCTTGATTATGATGGTAGTGACTTTATGGTGAAAAAGGAGTCATAACACCACAAGTGAGATTTTTTACTAAATATTCAAGAAAGAATTCCAAAAAAGTAATGTACATGACAAATGTGTGTTAACAACATGGCATGTCTGCACAGATCAACTGTATCAGTAACAGACAGTGGAATCCTATCAGAGCTTCGCTTGTTCAAGCTCTCCAGCTTTTGGAGAAATTAAAATTATGAATTGGACAGCTACACCACCCATTTAGGCAGACATAAAGTAGAAGATGTGCATGACAAATTTCATGAGATATATCATTGATTATATTACTATGACCAAATTCCTCAGAGAACCCATGTGTTCAGTTCGATATTGAGCTCTGTTAAATGCACTTTCATCCAAAAAATTAGCACATAATGGAATGTAAGTCCAGTACAGTCAACTTCATGAATGTGAAGAAAGAAACTGTCACCTAGCTGGAAATCAAACAAAAAGAAGAAAAAAGACAACATCAACAGACCTGCCATACTCGTCCACAAGCATTCCTTCCATTTCTCTTATAGGATCATCAACAGCTCTCTCAGCTCGAGATGGACGTCTAAGGGACAATCCAACAGAGGTATCATCATTTGAAACTCCAAAATCATCTATATAGCGCCTCAGAACAGATTCAGGTAGGACTTTTCTCTCCAGCCACAACCGTAGGACCTGGGAATCCAGATAGGTCAATTTCATCCTCATAACAAAATGTGCATTGTTAAATCCACATAACGTCAAATTCACCTTAAGACACTGACGACGATTTTCACGAGCACTAGCTCCAGGTGGAGCAGCTGCACCAAGTAGGCGAGGCAAAGCTGCTTGAACAGTTGGAACATATGAGGCTCCAGCAATACCTAATGTACCATAAAGAAACATTCGTCATGGAAGGTCGCAGCACAACTAAAACCAAAGGAATTGTCATCAAGTGCATGAAGAGTTTCTGGTTGTAATGAATAAGAGCTACACTTGGAGAAACTATTGTTGTGAAGGAAGAAACAACCTTTTTGATTGTGCGAACACTGCGTAATTGAGTCCACAAGAAAGAAAAGGTCCACTTTGCGATGAAAACTTGGCTCAGTTTCCAGCTTTCGAATAAGAAGTTCAACAACCTGTACAATCATTTTTTGAATATTTTAGAATCATTTGAATGACGCAGTTCTTCGAATTCTCCTTCACAAGGTATCGCAGACTAGAATACAAATATCAGTTTCTTGCCCTCCATGCTTACACTTGACTCAATTTTGCTACATAAAATCCTAATTTTCTTTCGTATCAAAATTAAATCAAAACAAAACCTAACATAATTTTGATATAGCACAATTTAAACCATTAAAATATGCCCTAAATGGGGACCCAAAGCATAGATGATGCAACAACCCCAAAACTTGGTCTTCCAAAGATATAATACAGTGTACTATATGACTTAGTGTTTTTAATATTTCAGTACAGCACCACAATTCTAACGTAGCAAACAATTCCCATAAGGAAAAAGAAAGCTGACAGCAAGATTTGAGAAATCAAGATAGCTAATATTTCACCACACTAGACAATTTGGAAAACAAGTAATCAGGAAAAAACTGTAACGCAACATTAACTAACCTCATTTGCAATTCCATACTTGGCACAGTCAATAGCAAGCCGAGTTGCTCGTCCGATACTTTCTTTTGTCCTTGACAAGGTCTCTACCATCCCTTCAAAAGCATCACGTGCAACAGCAGCCTCAGTACCACCACTCAGTGAGCCACCACCAGCCCTTTGTCCCGAACTCAATCTTCGCTCCTCAGTTTCTTCATTGTCCAATTGATTGTGGGATGATGATTCCCGAGCATGAGTAGATGGAGAAACTAAATTAACATGATGATGAATTCCTTGCATATCTCCCTGTAGCAAATTGCTTGTTTCAGATAGAAAAGGTTGCACAAGAGATGGGCTGAGTGTGCTGCCATGCATATCATTAGCAAAAATTAGAGAAGAATTAAGGTTTCCCAGAGAAAATTGTTGCGAGTGAGCTAGCTTCCTTTTTGCTTGGGCAGCTGCAATAAGATGTTTCATAGACGTAGCAGAATCTGGGGTTTTTGATTCCACAAACCAACCACTCCTATCTTCGATGCCGACTTGCAGTCTGTAATAAGGCAAAAGAAAATCACAAAAAGATCATGGGTAGTCTAACATATTGAAAGAATTTCACCAGGACAAGGATTATACTCTGCTGAAGTCTCCAGCAAATCAGCACTTATCCTTGACGGTGCTTTAGGCGTAGTTTTGGGCCTTTCTCCTGATAAAGCTGGTCTATTCATTTGACTAGCCCCATTACCATAAGATGTATTCAAGCAATCTGAAACATGACCAGAAACCTTACTAGAACCAGGCTGAGGCCCTTTTACTGAGGAAATTTTAGTCACAGGCCTGGCAGGTTCATGATGTTCCCCGGTTGACTTGGTAGCAGGAACCAATAGTGGGGATTGTCTAGGTGATGTAGAAATAGGTTTGGAATCCTTGGATGATAAGTGTTCCATTTCTACTTTTCCAGGACTTGGAGGACCAGACATGTCAGGTTTCTTCATAATCTTTTGTTGGCTATGTGACACTGTTTCCTTTGAACGGCTGCGTTCAAATCCAAAAGAAGCCCCGATATTTTTCTCAGTGTTAATGACAACAACATGCTGCTGTCTTAACAAACTTGTAACATTTGCATCTTTCTTCTTGATAGTATCAGACATAGACCTAGGTTCCCTAGAAACTCTGCCGGACCCTCCATGAACTGGAGTTTTTGGCTCCTCATCTTCATCATCATCACCATATAGGCAAACGGCTCTTCGTCTTTTGGGAAGTTGAACTGTAGCTCCAGCATTACTGGAAGATGAAACATTCTTTTGATCAAGAGAACTTTTTGCTATTCTGTCATCAGAATTAAGTGAAGTAGAACCCAACATTGCCTCCAAAGCCCGCCTATGGCGTTTAGTTACTGGAAGCACAGCTTCATCACCAGAAATATCAGCTTTAACTTTAATCATTTCAGCAGAAGAGTCAGATTTGGCTTTCACTGTTGGAGAAAGTAAATCAGTCCTATCCGGTTGAAGTGAAACATCGGACTTATCTTTGCTGACTCCCAAGGGAACATAAGATCTGTCTTTTCCTGTCTGAGCTCTTAAAGCCAAAAGAATTTCTCGTTTACTGTCTGAATCTTTAACTGATTTTTCATCAGCAGTAGATCTCGAAGCATGATTCATCAAATTTTTAGAAGATAATCTCACAGCAGCACCATCTTCCACATCTACAAACTTTGACTTTTTAGCAGGATGAGAAGTATCACCAGCTTCAAACTTTGAACTTCCAGGTCTAGGGTGGAGCCCTATTTTTCTATTACTGATCTCAGGTGGGAGCTTGACAATACTGTCATTACTACCTTGACAAACCCTTGAACCCTTTTGATATTTTATCAGTTTTTTTGACTTCTTTCCACTGCTCATTCCTGATTCTGATTTAGCGGCAACAGGAGAAGATCCTGCACAATGAACCCCAGCAATTTCACCTCTATCTCCATCTTCCAATTTTCCACCAACATCTATGGAGTCCTTCAATGATTTCACCCCAGTACTACCACTTCCCTCATCAGCACCCTCCAACTTCCTCTTTGAATCAGTACCCAACATCTTCGACTTATGACCATTCATCAATGTACTATTACCAACTTTCTTGGCACAATTAGCATATTTCACATCATCGGCGTTTTCAACCTTCACATGACAGCCATCATCAATATCAGATGTCAATGATGTGTGATGTTGTTCTTCACTATTTAACAATGGAGAAGGCTTTACAACATCATCATCAGTTTCACCTTCCCTATTTGAATGTGAATCTAACTTGGAGGTAAAATCCCCAGTTCCTTCATCTGATGTTTCTTCATGGGGTCCGTCATTTAAGTCAACATCCATCCTATCGTCTAGGCCATCAGCAGAAGGACCCTCACAGCCAAGTGCTGATTCATCCACATCATCTCCCAAACCACCAAGCTTTCTTTTCTGCAACTCTTCAAATGCCACAGAGATTTCCTTCACAGCTTGGGAAAAGGACTTACCTGTCTTACCTTGACACCGTGCAGACAATTTGTTCTTCACATCACTATTGAATATCTGGATATCAGCAGACGTAACGAAAGCTCTGCAAAAGGAAAACAAATTACATGGAGAAATAAGACAAAAAAAATAGTACAAGGACCAATCCATTCAATCATCAGAAGCTATGAAATTTCCAGGTATTAACCAGATACTGAATAAAAGCAAACAAAACACCAAGTTTCCACATCTAAGGAGAAGACAATCAATGCTTCTCATATTTTTCTTTCATTCTTTTCCTTTTGTGCAAACAATAATACAAGAAGCCCAACAAGGTAAAGAGCAGGACAAGTTAGAAATGGCCTTCCTATTTCATACATCAAGAGGGTGCCAAAAGTTTCTTAGTTTCTGCAAAGCTGCAAGGGTTATGAGTCAACCCGAGAAAGTAATCACATTCTCACATAAAGCGGTGCCATGACAAATCCAAGCACAAATATTAATAAACTTCCAAAGACTAACAAATTTGGAGAGATTTATGTCAGCACATATGTGCAAAAAGAAATGCACACAACCAGATATTTTACATCACTTCAAATACAAAGAAAAATAATTTCATACTTCGGATGCATGCTAAGCCAGTTAACCAGTAAATAGAAACAAAGTAAAATACTATTTGATTGATGCTATAGAATGGCAGACAATGCTTACTATGTATCCTCTCACGGCCAAACCACAATGAAAGGGTTAACTTTCAGCTTCAATCAAGAAACCAGTCATCTGTGTTGTCTACGCAAAATCATGTATATGATACTTCTACATGGTGGAACAGAAGAATATTTGCAACAATTCATTATCTAAAAGGAACCATAAAATTCCAATTATGTGTAATCACATATAAGTTTCAAACCGTAATTTGATGTCTGTTCTTACATTGGTTTCTAACATGCTTCCATGCACTAGTTTTGCATCTATTTACACCTCAATTTTGACTTTGTGGAAAATGGTGAATAGAAAATGATTATCTTTTCCAGACTAAAGTATTGCTTCAATAAAAATTCAAAATTGTAAATGATAAATTGATTCAAGAGCAATAGAGTTAGGACCTTTAATTTCACAAGCAATTTAGATGAATAGGATCATCCAGTACAAAATGCAGCGTCAAATTTTGTTTTTTCCATTATTCTGATAGACTATGCACCTGAAGATAACCTCAAGAAAGATCAAGTGCAATGCATGGCTTGCAATGTCAATCTAGCAGATGACGCAAAATCTTGAGCTTGAGAAAAACAAACCTGTTTAAAATCTAATCTACTTAACTTAACTCAGCCTCAAACATACACTAGTTGAGAATGTACATTTACTAGCTTCCATCAAAACTTCAAAGTTCGGAAGGAATGCATTTAAATTACAACAAGAAAATTCGACCAAAAAGCTATTACTCTTTACTCTCCATCTAGTCCAAAAATTCTATTGTTTCCTGTTAATTAAAAATATTCCCAAAAAAAAATTCCATTAACTACAAGGAAAGAAATAATTAAGAAGATATCCATCCTAAGAATCCACCAACGCCATCAAAAAGTTCAATAAATTGGAACAAGAATACATACATTTCTCCAGTTCCGAAGAAATGAACAAAATATTTCTTGGGATCAGGAGCTTTATCCCAGTCCTCAGGCCGGCTGATCTGTAAAGTAAAAACCCACAAATCTAGCTCAATATTTGTCATGTTGAAATAAAACCAAAAATTTTAAATGGAAAAACGAAAAAGAACTTACAAACTCTAACATCGCACAGAGAAAAAGAAGGGAGAAAACATAAATTAGCATAACATTCGAACCTTAATGTCTAAAGTTCACAACTACATCCACTTAACACTTGAGAACAACAAAACTAAAGAAGAAAGATACGATTATCTTTCGAAAAAAAAGGACAAACGAGTATGAAATCGACATCATCAGAAGAATCTGCCAACTTAATCCACTTAGTGCATCAAATGCAAAATAATGCACACCAAAAATCCCAACCCAACACATGATGAAGTAACGCAATCGAAGTACAACACAGAAGTGCCAAGTCAAATTCAGGCTACCATGGAAAAGAAAAGAGACAAAGCGCAATCTAACTCCGAAATATCAGTCGTAACTCGTAAGGAAAACAGATTCAAAATCAAAACAAGCAAAAGAAGAACATTTTTTTAAAAGAAAAGATAGCAAATGGAAATAAAGACCTTGGCAGGCCAAGCGGGGTGACCCTTGACTTTAGCTAGAACAAGATCGCCCAAGCTCAACTGTTTCTTCGCCTTAGCCTTATTCGCTCCCTTTTTACGCCCCGGAGCCATAGGCGCCGTTCTCGTCCTCGTCGATCAATCGGACAAAATCAAACCACAATCTTATCGAATCACTCCAAAAACCCTAGGAACTATCAAAAGAGAAAATAGGAGATGGAAGCAAACGAACAGAACCCAATTGGAACAAGAGATTAAAAGAACCCAATCGAAATTATAGAAGAAGCGGTGACCGGCCCAGGAGTGCCGTGTAGGGTTCCGGCGAGAGGAGCGTCATCTCAATAAGGAGGCGAGGGTTGCGAATTTAGAGAGAACATGAGAAAATAATTCGATATTTAGAAAGAGAGATACTTGAGGCGGTCGATAGAGAGAAGTAGAGAGGGTGAGGTGCTTTGGTTTTGTGGAGCTTTAGAGAACTATTTCGCTGCCAGTTGGGGCTGTTTTGTAAATTCTGTTTTTTAAGGAAACACAACACCTTATTATTACGCGTAACTCGTTGGTTGTTTTGTTTTATTTATTGAAAATATAAGGATTTTCATTTTCATAATTGATTTTTTAATACAAAACTCAACTATTTTAATTTTATGATGTAATCTAAAATACAACTATTTCTAAAATATTATAATGTTATAGTAATTACAATACTAACCAAAGAGTGAATGTTGCTAAAAGGCCACGTCCAAAGAGAATGATGTGCAATGCTGATTCTGATGAACATTTGGCAACGTAAACACATATTTAAAGCTCTTGTTGAGTTATAGAAGCATGAGAAGTCAAGAATCGCAAAAGAAACAAGTGAGTATACCAATTCAAGGAGAAGTTTTATAAAATTAAAAGTTAATCAACCAAAGTTTGAGCCTTGAAGGACTTACCAGAATCACAGAGTTGGAAGCTGAATGGTTAGCTACGAAATATATGCAAGTTTACAGGACCAACTTACATGAGCATCCTCAGAAGAAAGCAGCACTTGGGAATTTCTATTCAAAAGGCTTATACAGCCAAGAAAGTTTCTCTCCAAATGATAATAGGAAAAGACACGGAAAATGTATGAAGCTTAGGAGTTCATGGACTGGTTCTGTTACATGAAACATTGACTTATCATGCAAAATGAAAACCGAGTCTATACATACGTTTTACATTTCATAAGTAGATGAGTTAGTTCCAATAAGGTGCTATGTGCTCTTGGATTGAGCAACAAAAAGACAATTGTGGTCAGAGTGTTAAAACTCGTGTAGAGTTTAGGTGCACTGCTGATTAAAAGAGAAGTAAATGGTCGCTATAAATTATTGTACAAACATGTAAATACAAATACATGCACATATACATTCACATAAGCTTATAATTTTTTTTGTTTTATTACTATTTTTGAAACACTTAGGATAGAAGCGCGGGAGGATTCCAGGATTAGAAGCTAAAGACCAATGTTATCCCCAGACCAAACTACCACGCAGGCCTCAACATCCTTTAAGAATAAGAAGAAAAAAAAGGGAAGGAAAACAAAAGAATCCAAGTGAACGAAGAGAACTTGCAAAATTTTACCAGTTAATTAAACAGAAGACCAGGTTCAGTCCCTCAGTTAATACACAAATGATCTTATAATTGCTGTGTTCTGATGTACTGCCAGACAGAATCGATACCCCGATCTCACAACTTGTGTTATGCACATGAAGCCAAAAGCTGAAAGTTAGCTAACTAACTTCATTACTTCAAGAGATTCCTTATATGGATAAAAAAGAAATAAGTTATGATAGATAAATTGATTAATCCAACATAAACAACATAACAATATAATTTTGATAATGAGAACATTCAGAAAATATAATCACGGCCGGATGACTCAAAACAAGTAAGCATTAGTTTCAAAATCAAAGATCACTTTCCTCTTAAAATTTTCCCTCGATCTAAGGCGAAACCTTTCCTTTGCCTTCATTTCCAACAGCATCAGTCACCAAAGATGTTGGCCTTTGATCAATCACGTCATCAATAATACCAAACTCCTTTGCCTCGGTTGGGGTCATAAAATAATCTCTGTCCATATTCTTCTGAATAACATCTGCAGGCTGCCCCGTATGTTTTGAGTACAATTCATTCAGTGTATCCCAAACACGAATAATTTGCTTTGTATGAATTGTCATGTCCTTTGCCTGGCCACTGTACCCACCTGATGGCTGATGTATCATAATTGTTGCATTTGGAAGCGACTTCCTTTCACCCTTGGCGCCTGCAGCCAAAAGGAGAGAAGCCATAGATGCAGCTTGTCCTAGGCAAATTGTATTGATGGGAGATCTTACATATTGCATCGTGTCATATATAGCAAGTCCTGTACAATAAACCAAAACCATTTATGTTCTCAACCATATACTGAATATCTATACGACAAAAAATTTAAACAATATAACAAGATAGACATATCTCATATTAGATTTCAGATAGCATGGCCCATGTTTGTTTTTGGTTAAGAAGTCCGGAAAAGAAACAAAGTGTGTATATGAATTTGATACGTGAAAATAGATGCATTATGAGAGGGAAAGCCTTGGAGCAACTAGTAAAAGTTGCTACTTTGTGACCATAAGGTCACATGTTCGAATCACAAAAACAGCCTCTTTGTAAAAATTACAAACAGAAGGCTACATACATTGATGGCCTTCCTCCAACTCTCACAAAGCGGGGAGCCTTGCACATGGAATACGTTGACTTTTTAGAGGTATTATGATTTCAATCTATGATCTAGAGGAGAAGATTGTTGAAAGATTCTTGATTTAGTTTACTCTGATTAATCTTCATTAGTTTTAATTAAAAAAACAAAATGCCTTTTAAGTGCAAGATTTATCATTGACAAATATAACAACACATAATCTTAACCGTGAGTATGAAATTCACTAGCATGTTACCATTTATATAAAGTAGTATTTCCTCTAATCACATCAAAATATCAGTAATTGTCACCGATCATCTATACAGGAATAAGAATCTCAATAAAGGATACCAGGGGTACATATCAGCTCATCACTTGGAATGGTTGTATATAAACTTGTCTTCTTCAAATTAGTTAGGAATCATGCATGAAGAAAATCAGCAAATTCAATATCCGATTGAGGCTCAATACAGATTAAGAACTCTAATACAAAAACTAGATAGCAAAATCTAACTGAAAACTAATTTAAAT
Organism: Erythroxylum citrifolium; assembly: GCA_026284465.1. NCBI lineage: Eukaryota > Viridiplantae > Streptophyta > Magnoliopsida > Malpighiales > Erythroxylaceae > Erythroxylum > Erythroxylum citrifolium. Next base: position 4,176 of record JANKOE010348256.1, on the reverse strand, counting down.
GAGAGAGAAGAACTTGGCAATCGCAATTAGAACTCTTTAACACGAAAATTAAATAGCAAACATGAGTCCAATTATAAGGAATTCAAGCCCAGTTACTTGTGACAAAATTTCACGAGTTTGGGTTAGTAGCAACTGAATTACTAACAAAATTACTGCACATTCGCAGTTGCAAGTAATTCCGATTCCAATTCAAGTTTAGGATCCAAAAAGTTCTTTCCTTCCATTGAAATTTATGTTTTGTTCTTGTTTCCAAGTTAAGAATCAAGATACATTCAACCAAAAATATCATAATACTTCCGTTCACTACACTAGATATTCACAAAACTAATAACCTAATTACCTAAATCATCTATATAATTTAATAAGCTAATCCAATCAAATGATCAGAGCACAAAATTTATTTATTAACAGCTATCAAAAGAAAAAAAAAAAGAAGTGGGCGGAAAGATATAAGAATGAACCTGCGGTGACTTGCCCCCCGGGGGAATTGAGATACATATTGATGGGTTTGGAAGGGTTTTCAGACTCGAGGAAGAGAAGCTGAGCAACGACGACATGGGCAGTATCGTCGTTGATGGGTCCATTGATACAGATAATTCGCTCCTTGAGAAGCCTGGAGAAGATATCGTAAGCTCTCTCACCTCGAGAAGAGTGCTCTATCACCATAGGCACCAAAGCGTAAGAGCGAAAACTGGTGGCTCTAGCTGATTGGTTGAGCCACACGGGCACTCTTTTGGCCGTCGAGACAAGACCCCTCATGGCGGAGGAGGGTGGCGTTGTTTTGAAACGCAAGACGGAGGAGGGACGTGGCGGAGAGTGGCGGAGGAAGGCGTGAGAGAGTTGAGTTGTAACTGAAGGGAGATTCAGATTGTTGGTGTTAAGAGAGAGAGATTGAGGCGACATTTAGGACCTTTGTTATGTTAAACTACGCTGGTTCTGTTTTGGGCCTTATTTATGATTTTGGGGTTTGTTAACTTTTGCGTCAAGTTACAATTTTACTTAATTGAAATTGCCAATTACTTAGAGGGCTAATTATTTAAAACATCTAAAATTTTATTCAAATTAATAATACTAATTCAAATTTTTAAAAAATAATATTAAGATATTTTAATTTTTATCAAAAATAATTTGACATTAAATTATGTTCGGGAATGTATAGATATTATGAGTCCTTTTTTTTCGCTTGTGTTGGATATTTTTTCATATTTTATAAAGAAGTCGACCAAAGTTTCATATTCGGTTTTAGATTAGAGATCTTAAAGATGATGACTTAACATTGACTCTAACTATTTATCTCAAGGAAGTTTACGAAAAAATATTAGAAAAAGGTCAATAGCTTAAAAAAAGGTAAGTTATAGATATTAGTATTGGAGACTTAAAATTTGGTTAATTTGAAATGCCTTTTTTTAATTATTTGATTTATTATTTATTAGATCATGAATTTTGATGATTTTTTTTGTTTTCAATAATTTATGGAAGAATGAATTCAAGAATCTCTTTTATTACGTGACTGTAATATATTGTATTTATGTCAAATATGAATTTTATTATTTAATAAATTTAAAAACCTTAAAATAATTATAAACTCCTTCTTATTATTTAATTCATAATTATTTTAGAGTTTTTGATATTTTAAATTTATTAAATAATAAGATTTATATAACAAATATAATATATGCTAATCATGTAACAAAAATATTAATCATGTAACAAAAATATTAATATGACATAGCTTGTTACCTCGTTCATGTTAACAAAACATTTAACTTTGAGTTATTTTTGTTAAAATTTAAAATATTTTAATATTACTTAATTAAATGTCACTATCATTTAATTCTAAAGATTTACGATTCCATTCTTACCTTATGAAAGAAGTCAAGAACGAACAGTACCACCGCACCACAAAAAGGACTTTATAGTTTATACACAAACTAATTATTACATAATTATAATTCGCATTTAAGTGAGAAAAATGATTTACTCGAAAAAAAAGTGAGAAAAATGGTTTCTTTCTAATTATTCACTACGCAAAAAAGGTTTATAAATTATATTGAATTGTTCCTTTCCAGCTTTATTTTTTTACAAATCTAATTTTTTAATTTAAAATAAAATAACAATTTGGTATTTAAAAGTACCATTTGGCATTTGTACAAGTTGTATGAAAAAAATATTCGATCAAAATCATTAGTGAAATGAATTTGCAAAATTAAAAAAAATTATTAAGAAATCCTTTTAAATGAAATTTTCATTTTATAATTATAATATTTGCTATTATTTCTTGAATGCATATTAAATAAGTTAAATGTTACATGCACCATAATTCACAGTTATGGCAAACCAGTAATTTAGAATCAAGACATAAATTTGAATCAAATAGACATTAAATCCATGTAAAAATTCACAATTAACGATTTTTAGATAATTTAATTAGCAAATTAACTACTCATAATTGATTAATACTAGCATAATAAATGTGATTTTACTTTGAACAATTACATTTAAGAATAATTAAGGTTAATACAACTCAAAACTCGGACCTTTAACTATTAAAAAGTATGTTTAAAGATAATAATGAGCTAAACTAAAACTTGCATTAGTTATAATGCGAAACAGTATCATTTTGATTAATTATACTAAAACAGTATTATTTTAATGATAGGAGCTTTGTTGCTAAGCATTTTAATTAAGTCTTAGGTTGATTGCCTGAATTTAAATTCAACTAAAAGCTCTATTAACTCAAATCTAACCGATTAGATTTCAAATTAAATTAAACTAAACGTAACTATATTTATTATTATATTATTATTATTTGCTACTTCTTCTTGAATGTATATTAAAAACTTTAATTATACATGCACAATTATTCATAATCAAATTACAAAGTTGAAATGTCGTTTTGATTAATTATATTAAAATAATATTATTTTAGTAATATAAATGCGCCCATGGATATTTGAGTACTTTTTTATTGATCATTTAAATTTAAATTTAATTAAACTTTTGATCAGATTTAATTTAATTAATTAATTTTGAATTATTTTAAAATAAAATGTGCCCATATTTGGTTAACTATGTGTAGAAAAACTTTATATGGTTTGAAAAAAAAATGAAAATCGAAAACAAGGAAGAAGTACTACTTGGAAGTCATCACAGTCGATTCACACTAATAAATACTCATAAATAAACTCCAACACATTGTATTCAGAAAATTCGAGGGATTCGTAGCATTTAAAACATAGTTGAAGATATTTATTTTTCACCTGCGTCATGCATGTGATGTGAGCGCTTAAATTATAAATGGGTTTGAATATTTGTGATCTAATGTCATCTTTTTCTTCATCTACATCAATGAATCAATCTAAAACATGAAGGTCGTTTTTAATAGGCAAATCATATAAAAGAGCCCCTGTGATATACTTGATTATTCATCTTAATTTCTGTGTTTTTGATTCGTTCACTTTAGCCCTTGTGTTTTTTATTCTCATACAAAATACTCAATTGGGTGTTTTTGAACAAATTTACCCTTGAATTATTGAAATACATATTTTTTTTAAACTCCGTATACTGGTAAAGAAAAATGCTAGTTCTTTAGTTTTAAAAATTTCCCTCCTCTTTTAAAGCTCTCTTTGTGTTTCTCGTCAGAAGTGAGTGTTCGTTCTCGTGAAGTCTTGATCGCATTCAATTCTGAATTCCCAATCCCAATCCTTATGAGTAACAACAAATCCCTAAATGTCCCCTTTCCTTTTAAATCCCCAACTCAAACTCGTCAATCCCCTTTGCGAATCGTCAATATCTTACTCGCCAACGAAGACGACGACCCCGTTCACTTACCGATGAGCGGTTCCGCTGTCATGCGCCGGAACTCGGACTTTTCCTCTCTGATTTGATGGCTGTGCAGGTTTAGGCGGTCCGTTTTGAAGAGTAAGATAAAGAGAGAGGAAGAGAGAAGCGAACTCGGAGACTTCACAGTGCGTGCGAGGTCATCCGAGGAGGAATCCAATTGCCGGAATTTGGTCTCAGGGAGTACTCATTCAGGTACTATGTGTTGATTTGTGTTGTTTAATGCAGCCAGCTATGCTAAAGATTGTGGAGGAGATAGCAAGTTCAATGAAAGTGAAGAGGAAGAGTAAAATGAAGAACAAAATTCCAGCAATGAAGAGGAAGCTAGAGATGATG
>JANKOE010348228.1:0-16053 GCA_026284465.1 Erythroxylum citrifolium | reverse complement strand
ATTGTTGTGAATCGAATATGATTTTGATTGTTATGAAATGGATTGATGAATTGTGATTGCATTTGGTTTGCTATATGGCATATGTATGGAGAATTGCTATATGAATTTATGTGCAATTGTGAATGTTAATGTGTTTAGTATGACACGATATGAAAAAAATTGAGTTTTCGAAAGGTACCTTCGGGCAATCCGATTTTCCAAGCATGAAAATGTGTTATGTGGGTTTGGTTAGGTCCCATAAGTTTGAGTCAAGTGCACTTGTCTCCTTTTTATAGGCTTCGCCCGTCTGCCCGCTAGAGGCATTGGAGCTCTGATTTCGGACTCCCATAAGTTCACGGCTACACTTGACCGCTATGCGGGAAAGTGTAGTACGTTCTGTTCACGGCTGCACAAAACCGCTATGCGGAAATGTGCAGTACGTTCCGTTTTGGACCGACCCAAACCGTTTTGATGTGTTACGTAATCTTGATTTTGTTTATATTTGTGATGCATTTATAATGTGATGCATTCATGTTTTTGAAATTGTTCATAATTTGTGAAAATTTTGAGAATTTGGAGAAATGAGAAATTGAGGTTTGTAACCGTGAAATTTTTGGAAATTTATTATGAATGATTTGAAAAGTTGAAAGGTTTGAGAAATAAGTTTTTGAAAAATTTGCTACTGTGAAATGTTTATAAATGGAAAATGTTTTGAGAAATAATTTTTGCTTATTTTTCGATTTATAAACATGTTATCCACGAGCTATAAGCTCACCCCCTTTCATCCCCATCTCCAGGTATCGAGTAGGAGATCGGATGAAGGAAAGTCAAGATATTTGTTTGATTTTGCTTATTTTGTGTTTTGAATAATTAGGCTTTTGGTATTGATCTGTATATAGCTTGGAATGCCATTAAGATTTTTTAGTAAGCATTAATTCATAATGTGTATGAATAATGGTTTTGTGTATTGAATTGAGTTACAAAATTTGTGTATAATTATGGGATATGAATTGTGATTGTATATGAATATAATTGGTTTGAGTTTAGATTGATTTATGAATTTGCATATTGAATTGAGATGAATATGAATGAGATTGTATATGAATGGGATTGATTCTGATTTTGGATTTTGGATTGAGACTTATTGAAGTGTTTTAGGTATAGAATTGTGTTTATTTATGCTGGGATTCCAGACAGGAGGACCGATGAATTGTGTGGGTTGTTTTGGAATATAGAAGTGAGTTTAAAAACCATTTGCAGGTTTTTGGGATTTTTAAAATACAGCCGTTATGCTACCCAATTTTGTTAAATTGTGGATGGTTGGTTTGTGTATAAATCATGTGTGAGAATATATGGCAAATGAAATAGTAAGAGTTGTAAATTGATGTGATATGATGGAATAAGAAGAATCTTAGGATTTGAGATTTTGATTAAGGATAAATTTCCAAAAGAGAAATTGAAGTGCTTTGTATGAGATTGAAAAAAAAAAGAGAGAAAGAAAAAAGGAAAAAAATTTTACACCGATTCGGATTGGTTTAGGTCTTAAGGTTTCCAACGCGACGCTTTTCAAAAATATTTGTTCGCGGATGTCCAATGCTAAAGTTTTCTAAAGTACTCATTTTCGGATGTCGGACTTCGTTTTAAATTTTGTAAATCCGTTCTTTCGTTTCCGCCATTTTGGTTTTTGTTTCGCTTTTCGTCTCCGTTCTTCGCTTTGTTTTTCGCGTGATGTTTCCTTCCGCTTCCGCACGCTTTTGATTCCGATATGATATTTGTTTGCTTTAGGAATCCGTTCTTTATTTCGCTTTTCGCTTTCGTTTTACTTTCCGTTTTTTCGGTTAGGGTCCGGTTCCGAGATCGGGTCCCAATACACGCAGTCCCGCGCCACACGCATTTATGTGGCGAGCCACGTTAGCCGTACGAAATTTGCTACAGTAATTTAAAAAAAACACAAATTTCAGATTTCTCGTAAGGGAGCCCCGGAGTGTTTTGGGTCAGTTTTCGGGTCTGGGGAATATATAAAGTAAGTTTTTCCATTTTTCTGGATTTATTACATTAGTCATAAATTAAAGTTTAACTCCAGGAAAAGGAATTAAGGTTTTCTGAATCCGATTTCAAGTGAATTTTCATGCTTCGGATATCACAAGAGGGAGATACTTCAAGTTTCTGTGTCTCGGGTCTTATGTTCAATGTTCAGGTTTGCATGATAGTCGATCAGAAAAGGAATTAATACATTCTGAAGCCATTTTTGAGTGAATTTTCATGCAACAAACTTGCCATAAGGGAGATACATGAGGTTCTAGTGTCTCGAGAGGTCAGTTCAGTATCCGGCGATGCACGATAGTCACTTTATTGAGATTTTTCTTTTACGAAAGTCTCAAATGAAGTTTTCTGAGAATGTCTTCAGCACGAGTGTGTGACAATGAGATCGTGCATTCCGTTTTTTGCATTTATTGATGTTACATTGTCACGTACCATATGCCTATAAAGAATGTGAGGATAACATAAAAATGTATACCTTGTGTTTGTGGACTTTTTGAGTGCTGATAAGGATGTAGTCACCATAGTGGCCTTTCGAGTCAGTATTTTGAATTGTTCTGCTTATACGTTAGGGGATGTCTCTAGTCTCATATTTGGTTATTCTGCCCACAGGTGTTGGCCTTACATGAGATTTTGAGATGTGCATAAAGGCATAGGATAGAGGAAAGTTGTTGGTTGAATGATCTATTCGCCCACAGGTGGTAATGTCATGAGAATTGATGATTTGTACTCTAATCACTTTTTATGTGTGGATGTCTAGTTGCATATATTATGTATTCAACCCACATGTGTTTCATAATATGTGTGACTGAATTTTCAGTAAAGATATTATTCAATGGCTTGGAGTATTGTTGTTATCCTACATTTGTGTTGATTTAAATGTTATCATCTTGAAGTCACCTTTTTAGTCAACTAAATCAGTGTCACTATTAAAACCCTGGTCAGTTTCAATACAAAGAAATGGACAGAGGATGTATTGAATGTTATAGAGATAGTTGTGGTTGATATGACCATACGAATGGATAGGCCATCTCCAACTACATCCATGAGCTTGACAGTTCATAAAGCAGCTTATGAAACCTGGGATCGGTTTAACATATTATATCTGATGACCATTAAGAAATCCATTCTTAACCATGTACTAAGTGGACTTCCGGACATAGACTTAGCGAAGGAGTTTCTTGATAATATCTCCCAGAAGTACATAGTCTCATCTAGTGTTGAGACAAGTGCCTTGAGGAAAGACTTATTCTCCATAAGGTATATATGAATAAAAAGGGGAGTAATGGAGTACATATCGAGAATAATTCATCTTCACTATTGATTGAAGATGTTGGGACTTCAATGCTTTGATATACCATTGCGTTGTTGAGGAGGAGAAACTCAAGTTTGCTACTCCTACAACCCTCGAAGCAACTAAAGGGAAGACAAAGATGAAGCCCGCTATGATCAAAGGTGGAAAGTTCAAATCTTCTCCACTTGCTGATGTTGGTCAAATCAGTGCTAGTAAAGGCCCGCAGGACATAAAGAAACCAGTAGTATGAGGTTTAAATGTAAAGAATGAGACCATCAGGTTACTCTTTGGCTTGTTAATTATGAATCTAATTTGTGATAGCCGCATTAAGTATTTAGTGGCTATTTAGTGGAGCATCTGGTTAAGGAACTTCCACAATGTAAAGGTTCATATCCAGGATAAAGCCAAATAAAGGTAAGAAGGAGCTGATGATTGACAGCAATGAAGAAGTGGAAGTAATATCTATAGGGGATATATGTACTGAACTTTATTGTAAAGTTCATTTGGATTTTACACAACATATTTTATATGCAATCTTTTGATCAATTTTTACAAAGAAGGTTGACGTTTTGCATTTAATACTTCTATTGTCCAGTTGTTGGTTAATGAAAAACATAATGGTACAACTTTCTTATCATATGGTTTGTATAGAATGTGTCTTACCCCGAATTAGATATATGTTTCTTCGTATCTTGCTAAACAAGTTATAAAGGACCCTAATGAATGAGAAGTCATACACAGTGTAGCATAAAAGTTTAAGCCACATTTTCAGAGCTAGGGTTGAGAGATTGATTAAGGAAAGCATTTCTCAATTCTAGATTATGATGATCTGGGAACATGTGCTGACTGTTGTAGGGGTAAGTTGACTAATAAGGATATTGAGGTCAACTCATGCTTCTAACTTGTTAAGTCTGATACATAAAGATATCGGTAGACCTTAGACAATTGCATTGTGTAATTCTAAATGTATTCTGACATTTGTTGATGATTATTCCCATCACAGTTATGTGTTCTTGCATAAAGGTTGAAGGTTTAGAACCAATTGGGAAAATTCATCAAGATAGTCATATTTAACCGTAGAGGAGAATATCATGGCAAACATGATGTTTCGGGTCTTTAAAAGGTCCGTTTGCCAGATATTTGAAATCAGTTATAATAGTGACTTAATTCAATATGCCGAGTAGTTCTGAGCAAAATGGTGTGTTACCAAAAGGCATAACAGTGCCCTAAAGGACTTGAAGAGGTTAATGCAGAACAAAACTAATTTACCTAATTATCTAAAAGTTTGGAAATTCAGCCTTGCACACATTTGTATAAGGGGCTGCCCTACTGAGGTAGTATAATCCTTATAAAGATAAATTGCATACTCGTTCCCTTCATTGGTAATTAGTAAAATATCTTGACCACTTTGAGGCTCCAACTTTTACTGTAGATAAGGAGGGACCGGAATAGTGGAATCACAAACAACTAGGTTTTTGGAATACGATGTCTATGATGATAGTGGGCCCTTTGACCCTTTAGATGATAGCAGGGTGGATACCACAATTATCACGTATCCGCTACTTATACAGTTAGATCCAGTGGATCTAGGGCTTTGTACCGTGCTTATATAGGAATAAGAACCCATACCTGTAGACACAGAGGTTCCTTGGCGTACAAGATCTAATACAGTTAAGTAAATCCACTAGAGTGAGGTGACCTGTTATCCCATCTGATAAAATAGTATATCATGTGTACAGGAATATGATATTAGACATGTTACAGATCCAATTACTTTTACAGAAACTGTTTCTGGACTCAATACGGATGTGTGGTGGGATGCGATGAATGACGAGATGCAATCCATGAAGCATAGTAAGATCTGTGAGCAAGTTGATTTGCATCGGAACTGCAAACCCATCAGTTGTAAATAAAGTTTTGGACCTAAAGGATTTAGGATAAAGTTTAGCGGTTTATAGGCTCGTTCAGTTGCCTGATGGTTCACTTAGGAAGAAAGGTTGACTTTATGTTATCATTTCTCTCATATCCTCGTAAGATACATTTGAGTGATTAAGGCAATTATAGCTCGTGATGATATAGAGTTACATCAGATGGCTATCAAAACTGCTTTCTCGAATAAAGACCTTTATGAAGTAGTCTATATGGTACAACTTGAAGGATTTCAGGATCCAGATGGAATTGACATGATTTGCGTGTTATGCAGATCAATATGTTGATGAGGTTTGGCCTCTTTTAGCTTCATGGAAAATAAAGCTAAAAAGATGCTTGTACTATGAGGTCAAGGGGAGCAAAGTTATCTTTCTATTACATCATATGGATGATATATTGTTCACGTCAAATTACTTGACCATGTTGTATGAGGTTAACCAACTTTTGGTCAAGAACTTTGACATGAAAGACTTTGTTGTAGCATCTTCTGTCTTAGGTATTTAGATTCACCGGGATAGATCTCAACACTCATCAAACCTTTCATAGAATACATACATTGAGTATGTGTTACAAAGGTTTAATACGGTTAACAGTAAACCTGTTGTAGCACCTATATCTTATAGTGAGAGATAATCTTTGATACAGTATCCAAAGAATAAAGTAAATAGAGAGGTTATGAGGAATGTTCCGTACTAGGTACTAGGTAGGACATGTATGCTCGACTATGTACTAGGTAGGACATTGCATTTACCATTTGACAATTTGGTCAATATCCAGTTAAACTAGTTGTAGACCATTGAAATGCAGTCTGGCGAGTGTTAAGATACTTAAAGGAATTAAGGAATATATGTTGACATATAAAATAGTCAACAGATTAAACCTTGTAGGGAATTCAAATTCAGATTCTAGCTATGTGTTCGGATAATCAAAAGTCCACCTAAGGTTACAGGTTCAAGTTTGCAGATGGTACAATGTCGTAGAAGTGTGTCAAGTAGACACAGGTAACTTACTATGCATGCAGAGTGCATGCTATGGGGCTGCTTCACAGATGATTTAGCTTAGAAACTTGATTTCTGAGTTGTCTGTGGTTGATTCAGTGGCTAGACCCATTTGGTTGTACTGTGGTAATCTTTTTTGCATTGTTATTCAATAACAACAAAGAATATCAAGGGTCTTAGCATTTAAAAGTCAATTATTTGACTATAAAGGTGTTGATACAAAAGGTGACATTAAGGTTTGGAGCATTTAAAGACTGAGAAACTATGAGTCGATCCTTTAACTAAAGAACTTCACTCACTTGTGTTTTTGATACAAGTATACAGTATGGGGGTTCTGACGTCCTTAGACACAGTTAATTAGCGGATCATTATGTTTCCTCTATGTACATTTGTACATTTTGATGTATTATGACAGTATGATGGTTCATCAATAGAGATGATCATCGTTTATCCTCAGTAATACGTGTTGTCATACATTGTCATAATACGTATAAAAGTCTTAAGATTTGTGTCGATCTTAAGTATATATACAGATTGACCTTGTGCCTATGTCATTTAAACACATACAGTTTTAGTATGGATATCCATGAAGTTTGACATGACATAGGAGGATATAAGTTTTTAATCTCATTAGGGTTCTCTAATGCAGTTTAGCATTCAGTTGGATAACATAAAGGTTTTCTCCAATGCGGTTTAGCATTTGGTGGGAGGAGACAAGTTTTCTCTAATGTTGTTTAGCATTTGGTGAGAGAAAATAGGATTTCTCTAATGCAGTTTAGCATATGCGGTTTAGCATAAAGTTGGAGAAATTGAGACCTACAAACGAAGATGATATAATTTAGATTATAAAGGTATCATCCTAGTTTGCTACACTTCATTTTCCCATTTATGTTAGTGAGGTATTAGATATTTGTGATTGTATTGGATTTGTATCGCACATGACACATGCATTTGATACTTTTTCGTATCGAAAGCCTTACAGGACGGAATGATGGACTTTCGTTATCTTTGGATCAAATGTTTTGTTTTTAAAACTTAGTCGACTAATACAGAAGCGTGGCTTAACCGAGTTTTTAAACTGTTTTTAAACTAGAGTCAAAATAGCAATTAATGCTTGTCTAAAGGGGAGAATGTTGGACAAATTTGTCCTTTCCCGTAAAGTTGGACAACATTAATTGCATTTTTTGGGTTTTAAATAAATTATTGGTTAAATTACGTAATTCGATCCAGATAAAAATAATAAAGCTGCCCAATAAATTATCTAAATCAATGGGTTAAAGTCCGGATGGAAAATGAATCCTAATTAGTGTGGACCGGACCTATATCGGCTTTGTGATGGGAAAGCCCGATATGGAAGCTATATATAGGTTAAGGTCTCCTGCAGTTGCTTATATTAATGGTAAGCATAAGGAATCTCTGACTCGTTAGGAGAGCTTACGTATTGAAAAAACTGTAGAAAGACCTAAACTACGTGTCGAAAAACCCTTGATCGTTTGGACTCGGAATTAGCATCGGGATCAGAGATGGAACCAAAATCAAGTATTCCATATTACCTTTATTTTTAATCATTTCATGCTTGATCCTTGGTACGTAATAAGGTCTGTGCTACGTTTTACAAGTCAATCATCTAGTTTACTATAAAACTCTATCTATGTCCATTTTAGTTCAAATTAAATTGTCAGAAGTCTCGTAAGCGTACACATCAATGGTCCTCATTGTCATCATCGTTAAGTTGATACCTTGGGACAATGCTTATGTGACAAAGTTAACCTTGATGTGGTTAATGACAGTCAATGTTTTGATAATTTAATATATTTTATGACTATTATTATTATTATTATTGAATGGCACACCTCGAAATTGCAATTTTCTATAATTATAGTACATATTAAAAAAAAGAAGCATGGCAATTATTATGACTTTATTAAGCTTATTATTATACCTACTAAGGAGGCAGATATTGAGAATGATAAAAAGCCTAGTAGGCATGATCCATTAGCTCTAATTAATGGCTTGATTGTAGATAGTGGCATTGCATGCATTGAGCAATTTCGTATGGATAAGCATATTAATTACCAAATGAGCCTAAAGAGTTAGAATGAGCTATGTAGAATAATGATTTACTTAAATCAAAAGTTATTTATGGGAGTGCCCGTATTTTGGAAAATGTTAACTTTATACTCTATTTGTTGTTAGCATTTTGTCATCGTGTGCAGTCGTAGAAATAGATGATTGTTCATATACTATTTACAATTTTCACGAAATTCTGTCTGTTTGGGTCGGCCATATGAGGCCCAATCCCAGGCCCAGGCATCGACGGCCTACTGTAGGTGGTAATCTCCCATGCAAACGTAAAGACCTAAACCTAGCAGTTATTCTAGGTATATAAGGTGCTACCTCATCATGGAAAAGGTACGACATTACAACCCTAATTTTCTCTGTTCTTAGCGACCAAAACCCTCTCAAAAAGACTAACTTGACCGTCGGAGGGGCCTGCAGGCAAACAACCCCCGGCGTGCCTTATTTGTTTTGCAGGTGTTCTTTAGCTGAAGTCAGTCAGGATTATGGATCCAAACAGCAACGTTCAGCCCCATCAAGTTTTGGCAGAACCACTGTCACTAATTACTTTTTGTGTTTTACTCTAAGTTCGTAACAATATTATGAATTTAGTAACTTATTGATAAATACCTATTAAAAAATAGTACGAATTTACTTTGTTTCATATTGGATTATCTTATCACGCTGTAAATTGAAATTCGAAAATATTGGATGAAGTTTGTAAATTAAGAAAAATTGAAGGGTAAGTTTAAAAATGTTTTTACGTTTAAATATAAAATGTTTTAAAATAATTATTATGTCTAAAAGTAAACTATTTTTATTCCAATTTTAATAAATAGAGTTACCAAATTTTATTCCAATTTCAATAAATAGAGTTAACAAATCAAAATTTAAATATTTACCCAAAAAAATCAAAATTTAAATAGTTTGTCAATTTTGATCATAATTGGGGATCAAATTTTAATTATATAAATATTAAAGAATTATTTTATAATTTTAAAAATAATTCAAAACGACATTCGCTGTTAAGAGGTACTAGTACTATTCTGTATCATTAATAAAACTTGTAAAAGTTGTATTCGTAATTTTGTTTAAAACTTATTCTCTATCTCATTGATTTCTTTCATCCTTCAAATATTGATTTTATATCTTTTTAGATTTTAATATTTGTTTTAATTTATTTTTATGCTTTTTCTTATTTATTTATGTATAACATAGACATGTAGATATAATTTATGTATAACAAATAAATAGAATAAAATATAGGTAAAATTATTAAGGGTGCTGCACCCTTATATTTAATTTTTTGTTTTCATTTTAAAATTTAATAAAAATTATTTTATTTTTAATGTATTCAGTTTTTATAACATATGAAGTAATTTTAGCTTTCTATTTTTGTTTTTATAATCTAATTTATTATTAAATAAATAAAAACTGTTCGAATAATCAATGTTTACCACTAAAAAATTAGAATTAATATAATTCAATTACTCAAGTTGTTACTGATGTTAAGGTTATTCGAAACGATATCTAATATTGATTAATACTGGTTTTGCGCTATACCAATACCAAAATTCGTGTGAATTTTAATATAAAATCCATAACTTTGTTGGAGCTAAAAAAAAATTAACAATCCCAATTTTCTTCCATTTGAAAGAGAAAAAAGCATTAGATTATTTGATGAGATAACAATTAAACAATACTTAACCTTCTAAGATTTTTTTTAATTTAGTATGAAACTTTTTAAAGCTCTCAGTTTAGTAACTAGTCTTTTAATACTAGTATAAATTATGTCAAAATATTATTTTTGTAATGTGACATATCCATCAAATATCACATGGATGTCTATTCTATTAGTAACATCAACAAAACAACATGTTAACCTTATTTGTACTAAGTTTGAAAGGATAGTTTCTAAATTAAAGACTTTAAAAAGTTTGGCATTAAATAATTAAAAAATTTATAATAGGCTAGATATTTTTGAATTTATTACCTCTTATTTGATTTGCATTAGAGCTAGTTACCTCTATACTTCCTAATGACTTGGTGTCTTACACACTTGATAGCTATTTGCAGGGCTTTCTAAACTCCATCACTAAGTTGATCTTGGTCTTGGCATGTTATTGGAAGTTTGAATGGTACGATTTAAGGATCGTTTGATATCACTCTCAATTTCTATTGTTGTTTTTGGTTACTCTTTCTCGTTTGCTGTTTATTTTTTGTTAGAAAATAAAATATAATTGGTTGAGATTTGGTAATAAAAATTAAAATAAAAACCCATTTGATTTCATCATCCTATTTTTAATTTAATTTATTTTAGTATATACTATTAGATGTTAAGAAAGCGAGCTTTGAAGTAACTAGAAGATTATTCCTTTGTGACTGAAAGATCATAGGTTCGAATAACAGAAACAACCTTTTTGTAAAATACAAAAAAGAAGATTTCGTACAATTGAAAGTAAAACATATGAATATTAACATAATAAATAAATTTTTACATCAAATTTATATAATAAGATCAGTCTAATATCATCATCATAATCATCACACTCAGTTCAAAGTCCCGCAATTAAGTAGAGTCTGGGGAGGTCTGATAGTATGCAGCCTTACCCCTATATAGTAGAGAGGCCGTTTCCGGTAGACTCACATGCAAATGTGACAATAAAATAGTTATGCAAGTTAAAGAGTAAATAAGTAAAATTGTCACTCTAAATAATTAAGTAAATAAAATTGTAATAAATACATAAATAAATAAATTACAAATCGACTTTTAAAAATAAAATATATTTTAAAATTAAAATATAACGAAATATATCATCTCTTTATCTGTAGAAAAGCACCAAATACCCAGGTGATAAGAGAACAATAAAATATCAAAGAACTTAAAAAAACATATACAAACACAAAATGTCTTAAACCATAAGATCATTAAGCATAAAATTCAATCTTGACATAAACCAAACAATATCATATGCAAAGAGATCAACATAATCAAACTCAGAAAGCATTACATACTAAATCAAACAAAGAAGCTAATATCAAAAGCAAAAATCCATAAGAACAGAAATTTCAGAAAACTCAGAAAACAGCCAAGCAGAATAGACTGATTAATCAAGAATTATACCCGAAAAGAAGAGGTCGTGGAGAAGGAGAAGTAGGAGAGAGTGAGAACATACCTCTTGTTCAATCCTAAAAAAAGAACCACTTGTTTATATACCTCGTCGAAGAAGGGTGCATAACCTTCATGAGAAAAAGGAGCGAGAGGATTGGCAGAGATCTGATGCTCCTTCATCATCATCGTCCGTGTCTAACTTTTTGGTACTCGCTACTCTACTATCATTGTGAAAAACATAAAAGAAAAAGGCAGCAACTTGGATGCCTTGTGAATCCATATAGATGATTTATAATCATTTTAGAATCCTTTTGATCTCAACAAATGACTCAGTCAGCAAAAACAAGAAACTTCAATCATAAACCCAGCCATGTAAAAGAAACAAAGACCAAAAACGAAAACAAGTATAGCATCATTTTTAACCATCCCCAGAATCTCAGAATCTTTGAAGAAAACTTAACTTGTATATAAACTATAAAAACCTTATAGAGACATATTGTTTATTTTTTTTCAATAAATCTGTAAACTTAATATGATTTATATTTTGGCTATTAAAGAAAGAGTTTGAGAAATGGTTTCAGACCTGAACTACCAAAAGCAAGAAGCTGAAGTCCTATAACTGAGTTGATACTTTTGTATGTTAAGAAGGATCATTGTTTAATCAGTAAAAACAAAAATAATGCAATGAGAATTTGAAACCAGAAATTGAATAGAATAACCAGTAAGAGAAATAATCAATTGGTCAACTCAACTAAACACAGTAGACATTCCCAAGTCTAACAAATAAGACTATAAAAGTAATTAGGTCCGTATCCAAATTTAGTTAAGATAAGAATTATGTCAATATTAGGCGAAATTCACTACTAGTTTTGTCTTTCAAGTTCAATGCGGTGATATTCCTTAAGAACATAGCATCTTGCCTTCTTCAAATAAAATGATAAATAAGGAGAGCCAACAAGATTGGGATGGGATGTCATTGTAGGACATCTCAGAAGCTTCACTAGTATCTGCAATTAGTACTGTTGAAATTACTAATATCAATAGTCTACGCCAGGAAGATATTGAACGATTTCGTGAATGTGAATTCAAGTCAAAGATTATGAGGAGCCTTCGTGCTTGTTCAGTTGTGTTTCATTCAAAAGCAATAACGATGTTGTATCCGGTGACATGATATCCCAAAAGTCGAAACCTTCGAAATGTTGTTTCTTTTTTAATATAAAAAAGAAAAGGAGTGGAAAGCAAATAATTAAAGACATAATAAATGTTTAGAGTCTCACAAACGAGCACAGATCTTCTGTACCCATTTCTTTGTACATATTCTGTCCCACTTGATCCAAGCCATTCATTTATGTGGGACCCACACAAATAGATGGCTTGAATTGAATGAGACAGAGTAGGTACACCAAAATGGGGACAGAGAATCTCAAGCCCTCACAAAATCACTCATTTTTAGTGCATATAATAATTGACTAAACCTTCCCTCAAAAAAATAAAAAAAAGACTAAACCTAAAAAGAAAAACAGAGAGCCCATTACGATGAGGAGACTGAAAATGGGGTTTGATTTGAACACGAGATAATCATCAAGAGGGTTTGAAGAAAAAAGAACATGCAGATGCTGGTAGATCATAGATCATTGGTTCAAATTGTGAATCTTATAGGAAAATTGTAGGTACTAAATCAAAGTAGCTCTGTACCATAGGATCATGAAGATATTAATCTCCTTTGGCTTCGTCTGACATGCAAATTTTGGTAGACTAGATTAATTCTAATAATTTCCTATTAGGATGTTGATGATATCATTCTCATGATCTTTACCAAGTTAAGAACTTGAACTAAGATGCTTGCTAGGAAATTATATATATGTTGGTCTTTTCTACAGTGGCTTGGTTTCATGTACATCTTTCTGGCTTAAGCTAGCAATACAATTTTGGCACCTCGTATAATGATTTATTAAGTGATGCAGAGATGGCACATGAATATTATATATATATATATATATATATATATATGTATGTATGTATATAAATCCTGAGGGTTACCATAAGAAAGCAAAAGTCACCAATTATAGGAGGGATTTGAGCACAACAGAAGTGGCCATATTTAAGCATATCACATGCATTGTGGGTTCCAGAGGCTCTAGCTCCAGATAATGTGAATGCTTGGCCCTCAATCCTGATAGAGTTATGACGTTATGTCATGCAATTTCTCCAATTATTACACTTCATACTTGGGTCAATCTTTGGAACATAGGCGTTAGAGGCACGTAAGTAATACTTGATGTGATGAAGAATTATTATTTATTATGGGCATTACAATAACCAAAATATCAAACATTTTTCGTGTGGAGCGGACACGATTACTGTCTAATCTTGAAAACTTTTAGAAGATTAGCGAATCACATGCATATGGTCTCGTGATTGCCATGTTATGGACGTTCTGGCATGGAGGGAAGCCATCATTAACCCATCAGGCTAGTGTTGTTCTCTCTTGTGGGATCTCTGTACCGGTTCACCTTCCTCTGTCTTTTCTTTGGTCTTTTTAAATGCTTACGGTTGTGTGTTCCTTTCTGCTCTATGATGAACGAACTCCTTCAGTTAACTACTGCTATTCGCAGTTTATCTCGTTTCCGTTACAAAAGTAAAATCAACTGAAATACCAACTTGATCGGCCAAGTCTTTATCATCAATTTAGAAGTATAGGAGCCTATAATTTTGACTAACATCCGTTATATGTTTGCACCTTCTGGAATGGGACCTGTAAAGATAAGACAATGTCATTTGTATACTAGGCCTAGCCGAAACCAGATCTTCTGTCCAGTTTTACTCTGTCTTATTTTGTCTCATAGAATCTCAGCCATTTATTTTGTAGGACTCACGTGAGACTCATGTGGACCCTACATAAATAAATGACTGAGATTGATTGAACACAATAAGACATCATAATATTAGACAGAGGATCTGAACTCGGCCTAGCCGGCAGGTTGGATTTGTATCAGTGCTGACTGTTGAACCAATTTGTGCGATTGTTCAAGTCAAGAAAGGGTACTCTATTGTCAATTTGTCATCTTCCCACTTTTCTTGTATTATTTTTATGCCTAGTTTGGTAAGCTCAGCTAATTATTATTCTTAATATTTAATTAATATAACTATTAATTTTATGTCAAAAACACATAATCAATATTTTTATTTGTATTTTAATTTTTTTTACATTTTTATTCCCATTTTTCTTTACTGATTAAAATAATGCGCAGAAAAGAGAATATAATGTTTGAATTAATAAATATAATATGACCAAGCAAGTGTTAAAATTCTAATTTCATTTATACTTTTCCCTCCTGTTTGTATATAAATATGAGCGGTAGGTGTGTATCTACAGATCTTGAAGTGAGAAACATTAGGTTAAAAGATTGAGGGACATGGCGGAGCGACAAGTGAAGCTGTTGGGAACTATGTACAGTCCTTTCGTTGACAGGGTGGAAATGGCACTGAAGCTGAAAGGAATTGAATATGAGTTTGTGGAGGTTGATATCGTCAACAAGAGCTCTCTTCTTCTACAACACAATCCAATCTATAAGAAAGTCCCGGTACTTGTTCACGGTGAAAAACCCATCGTTGAATCGTTGATCATCCTGGAGTACATCGAGGAGACTTGGAAAGACAACCCAATTTTGCCTCATGACCCTTACGAGAAGGCCAGGGCTCACTTTTGGGCCAAGTTCATCGAAGAAAAGGTCACATCCAATTTTCTATCAATTTTTTTTTTTGAAATCAATTCTCTATCAATTTATTCAATTGATATTAATATCTGTTTTTATATATGTAAATCATCACTAAATAGTAATAACACAAAAATTTTCGTGCTCTTGTAGTTCACTGAAATAGTAAGGAATGCTTTACTTACTGAAGGAGAGCTACAAGAGAAGGTGGTGTTGCAAGCTAAAGAAGCCTTGCAAGTGCTGGAAGGAGAGCTTAAGGCCAAGAAGGGTAAGCAGTTTTTTGGAGGGGAAAGCGTTGGATACGTGGATATAGTACTGGGCTCTATCACTCTATGGCTGGGACCTGTTGAGGAGGTCTCTGGTGTGAAAATACATGACCCTGAAAGCTATCCCCTTACAGACAAATGGATGAAGGATTTTACAGAGTTACCATTTACGAAGAACAACACTAGGGGAAGAGAAATGTTGGTGCACTATCTTGACAATATTCGCCAAGTTGCATTGGCCGCTGCAGCTGGAAAATGAAGTCAATTTCAAGCTAAGCTAAGCTCTTTTTCTAACTCTTAATATCCTCGTAATGAATAATGTAATGTCGTCGCATTTGAATATGTCTCTTGACTTGGAAGTAACGAATAATTCTTCATGTATTCATTGTAATTAATTTGATTACATCTGATTACATATATAGATTATTTGTTGCAGGAATCAAGCCACCAATTACGGAGGATTTGGTGGGGGAAACATGTTCCAACACTCCCCCTCAAGCTAAATCGTGGGATCACACACATTTAGCTTGCACATTACATCTTCAAATACTTTGCCAATTACTGCCTTAGTCATAACATCTGCCAATTGATCTTCTGATCGCACAAAAGGAAGTTCTACAATTTGTGTCTCCAGTTTCTCTTTGATAAAATGTCGGTCGAT
>JANKOE010348053.1:0-16097 GCA_026284465.1 Erythroxylum citrifolium | reverse complement strand
AGTATGAGAACTGCAGAGAGTTTGTTTGTTTGTTTTTAATTAGATTAAAACCCCTCATGTGTGAGTGGGAGATAATGAATTATATACACCCATGAGGGGTGTTAAAGTCATTGTCCCTTAAATAACTACCAAAGGTAGTTAAAGGTGTAGCATTTTTGATAAACACAACAGACAACAGACGGTTTCTGATCGGTGAAACGAAAACTTGTCTAAGAAGTGGAAAAACTTTTGGAGAATGCAAGAGAAGGCAGTAACAGTTCTTTAACCGGTGGCATTACAACGAATCATCAAGTATGTATGTTTCGTTTGTCTACACATACAATTCGATCCTGGATGCATAATCTTTGTGGTTTTGTTGTTTGATCTGTTCATTTTATTCTAACATTATCCATTATCACACATAATCCTCAAATTCAAGACAATATACAAGGAGACCACTTTGAATTGGCTCCCCGCCAAAAGCAAAAGACGGATCAAGGTTCTCACGAGCAGGAGACTCCACGTAGTTCTTTTTCCCAGCTTCATGTTTTCTATTAACCACGTCACAAGGCTTGCAGAATTTGATACATTCTCCTCATAGCTAGTATTATTTCTCGCATCAAAGGATATCTTCACAATATGATGACACTTATAGCCCCTTGTACATTTTTTAAAAAACCATATCTCGTAACTTATGCAGCGACATCCATCGGAGAACTCTAACCGAGTTGTTATTAAACAACAACACATCATTTTTGTAGGAATACAAAATTACAAAGTTACGAGATATGGTTTTTAAAGTTTTTGTTAAGATAAGAATTCAAAAAATAAAAGAACCAATGTTTGTGTACAATTGAAGATATATATTTCAATATCTTTGTAACAAGTTTTCGTATTAAGAATTTCATATATAAAAAAATCTTAAAATAAATGGATAAAACTTATGATTATCATAATACAATATAATTCCCATTTCATTTGTAGATAACATAATAAGATCGAAACATACTTATATCACTAACAAAACTCATTTACTAATTTTCAAAGAGACTTGCAGAATTCTTATACGTACTTATCCATTATCACACATAATCCTCAAATTCAAGATAATATATACAAGGAGACCACTTTGAATTGGTTCCCCACCAAAATCAAAAGACGGATCAAGGTTCTCACGAGCAGGAGACTCCACATAGTTCTTTTTCCCAGCTTCATGTTTTCTATTAACCACGTCACAAGACTTGCAGAATTTGATACATTCTCCTCATGGCTAGTATTATTTCTCGCATCAAAGGATATCTTCACAATATGAAGACACTTATATAGCCCCTTGTACATTTTATA
This sequence comes from Erythroxylum citrifolium, assembly GCA_026284465.1. Classification (NCBI taxonomy): domain Eukaryota; kingdom Viridiplantae; phylum Streptophyta; class Magnoliopsida; order Malpighiales; family Erythroxylaceae; genus Erythroxylum; species Erythroxylum citrifolium. The sequence goes on along the minus strand of JANKOE010348053.1, from coordinate 14,774 downwards.
AAAAACCATATCTCGTAACTTCCAACTCTAACTGAGTTGTTATTAAACAACAACACATCATTTTGGTAGGAATACAAAATTAATATGATGAAAAAGATGGTGATAGATCGCTTGGTCTGCAAGAATTTTAAGACCTATCCTTTTCTATCAGATCTTAAAGGGGAGTATTAGGTATTCCCATTTAATGAAAACATTTCCAACAAGTGTCCTAACCCAATATAAGTTACTTTCTTCTTCTTTTAAACAATATATTACAAGAAAGTTTGATACTAATGGTGTACACACAAAATTCAAAATTAACTCGAACTGAGCAAGGTTTCAAGTATTGATGGAAGAGATTTAACCATATTAAGAAGTGAAATTCTACCCACAACTAAAAGGTGGATGATTAAGGTTGTATAACTTGATTTTAGCCTTTTTTTCATATGATTAAAACCTTGAAGAATGTTAAAAAGAGAAACATTCTTCACGAATCAACTAAAACATATATTTAAGGAGGAAATCTCTAAAACAATATACTATTTGCACTACACAACATTAAAAAAAAAATCTAGAATGTAACAATAAAAACAATGACAGGAAACACATTAATGAATACAACAATACAAAATTATCAAATTATAGGATTCCAGATCCCGAAATTTGATCCATTATCAAATAATAGGATTCCTGAACGTTCAATTTGATCCATCAAAATTCCAAGCAGCGATGAAAAGTATATTTACACACGTCAAAACTTCTAAAAGTTAAAACAACACTTCAAATATGTACACAATGAAACGAATCAGCTATTAAGGCCCGTTGCATTCTGAAACTTTAGAGACGTCACGTGTTACAATGATAAATTTCATGATGTTAAATGAGGATGGATGTGCAAAGAGGACATCATATATTCACAAAGCCTTTGCCATAAAATGATACTGCTAACTTAAAGTGTTGACAAATAAATGATGCACTAACCTAGTGGGGCGCGAAAAGAAAAGGCCCCTCTGCACAGGCAGGCAGGAAACCGGGTAAAAGGTTAAGTACAAGAAATGTAGAGATGAGACCCTGTACAAATATCTCCATACGTCTCTACCTTCCCAAACCTCTGAATCAGTGGTAATATACATGATTTCCCCAAATTAACAGAAAAAAAAGGAAATAGGCCCGTACACTTTTTGATTGTTGTACTTTACAGGACCTAAAAATAAGAATCACTTCTTCTTTTAATGCCCTTGTGAAATAACCACCTCCATCTGCAAAAAGAATCCAACTTTTTACATTCAACTCACATTGGGAAACACATGCAGAACACAATGCAAAGTCGGGAACTATAAAATAATCTAAAGTGGGCAGGAAGGAAAATTTTCCTAACAGTTCTCCAAAACACATGGAAGTATCCAACTGAATAAGGATTGGAACATGCTAATTTGTCAGACAAACTATGTCAAATCTCTCCAGCAAACAAAAGGAATACTCTTCAGTCAGGAAAACTTGGCATTTGCTACATGAACACCATAATATTCGTGGAGTGACTAAATATAATGGCCAAGAAGACTAAGAATTAGATATTCGTGAGCATGCAATCTCAATCTAATCTGTCGCTCAGCATTTGCAGTTAATCTGGTTTAACAGAGGAAAAAGGACAGGCCAAAGCAACCAAGTATACCTGTACACTGCTGCTTACAAAGGCATATATACCCAATCCAAGTAATCACCGACTGCTCCCAGGCCTGCTCAATCCACAAAGACTGTTTCATTCCAGCTATGAATTGGAAGGCCTCACATACAAATTTCCTTGTGCTGATTGAGGCTGCAATTTCTGCAGCTGGGACTGCTGTTGTAGTGGCAGTTGTGCTGGTGGTGATTTCGATTCTTGTGGTAATTGCTGCTGTTGTGGCTGGAACACATGAGATGGTTGTGGAGGAATTGTTGAATGGTTTGATGGCTGCTGCTGCTGCCATAGTGTTGCAGCACTGTGCCCATGTTGCCCAAAACTGCCCGATGACTGTCTTTGGCCTAAACATTGGGTCACAGGTTCAGTCCCAACTGAATTTGTCAGAGATGGACTCCCAATAGAAACCACTTGAGATGCTGGATTTGAGACACCATTATCATACAAGGGTTCTGATGACTTCCAGTGAGGAATGGCAGTAGAAACTGGTGTAGTGGTAGCAGAATCATTGCACAAGGAACTTGTCCTTGAAGGAAGCTGTGCAATATTCTGCAAGCATTGCTGGTCCATATGAACTTTCTCAGTTTGAGCTTTTGCTGGCAGATCAAAATTAACCTGACGATTTTGTTGAAGTATCCTCTGGACGTTTGACTGGGCTTGATTAATTTGCTTTTGATGAGGCTGCATTGGCAGCTGTTGTTGCTGATGCTGGTGATTAGAAGCCATTAATTGTGTGGGAACAGCTTGATTATTGGCTGCATTGGTGGCCGTTGTTACTGATGCTTGAGTACCATCAGAATGAGAAGGTATCTGCTGAAGCTGCTTTGAGGGCTGAGGAGAGGGTGTTGCACCAGAAAAGACCTTCTGTTGTGGTTGGGAATTGTTTGAGGTTTGAGATGGAAGCGATGGCTTAGAAGGTTGAATTGGACCTAAGTTAGTTCCAGAATACAACCCTTGACCATGCATCAAATGCATCATTTGTTCTCCCTTTTCAGCACCTTGATTTCCTGCTGGCATAGAAAGGCCATTGGAATGAGAATGGTCAATGGAAAGCTTCTGATGCACCATCATATTCCCTCTGCCGATTCCCTTTAAAATTTTGGGCTGCTGTGGAGATTGTGAATGTTGTTGTTGATGAGGATGCTGCCGGTCTAGCTGATGAAATTGCTGTTGCTGCTGTGGCTGCCATTGTCGTTGCTTACTCGGATTTGTCAGTCCACCAACACCTGTTTGAGAATTCCGACTGAGCCCATGATGTGTCAAGTTATGTTTCTGCTGTTGAACTGACACTTGAGTTATTGGGGAAGATGGTGTCAAAGGAGCAAGTGATACTGGCTGCTGTGAATTGGGAAGCTGAATATGGGAACTATTTTGCATAGATGATGATATGGGTGGCTGGGACTGAGGTTGAGCATGGGACATCAATGCATTAGAGTTAGCAAATTGCTGCTGCTGCAAAAGCCGCTGCTGCTGCATTTGCCTTTCCTTAGATAAGTGAATTGCATATGCGTGCTGTGGTGATCTTGTACCATGATTCAGACCCTGAGGATGAGGAAGATGACTGCCAAGTACATTAGACTGCTGTGAAGATATTTGATTCTGCTGTTGTGAATGACCTGGATATGCCTGCACAGGTGGAGTCATCTGATTAGCGAAAAGAGAGATTGTGGGACCTGCATTCGAAGCTCTAGCATTATCATTGACCTCTGATTCTTAGGATTGTGGCCATGCTATGAAAAATAAACACTTTTTATATGATGAAATACTAATACACAGAGACTGCATGAAGGTGCATATTTACTATGTAGGTTGGCAATATCAAAGCATATCTAGGAATTGAAAAGAATTTTGATGTCAATGCACACTTCCTGTTGAGATACTCACATGTGAGTATCTTACATAAAAGAAAGAGAAGAAAGAAAACTAACATATAAACCTAGTGGGTTACTCCACCTATTGTCAATTGCTTATAAGATGAAATCTCACTTGGGCTTGTATGTAGTCTACCTTTCCTCCTCGTGTAAGCCCTCAGGCTCATTGCAAATTTGACATAGTACTAGAGCTAATAAAGACCTTAGACTTATTGTTTGCCCCAAAAGGAAGTCCATTTAAGCAACTGGAGAAGGATTTGAAGTTTGCATGAAGCAAGTGGCCCGGCAGTGTTGTTTGCTCAAAAAGGGGGCCTATTTGACCTCAATCAGAAGTCTAGCCCTAATAACCATTGTTTATGTATCTTTCCAGATTACCCAAGTAAAAAGGGACTCGCATGTGAGGGAGTGTTGAGAATACCCATACGTGAGAGTCCTACATCGAAAAAAAAAAGAAGAAAGAAAACTAACATATAAGTCTAGTGAGCTATTCCACCTATCGCCAATTGATTATAGGATGGAACCTCACTTGGGCTTTGTGTGTGATCTAACTTTCCTCTTTGTATAGGGTCATAGGCCCATTGCAAATTTGACACTTCCCTATAGCTACACTTAAAATCTTAACCATAGGAGACAGCGTAAGAAATTATAAAACCACTTTCCAACCAGTGAAATCAATGAAAGACAACTGTCCTTCAACCTCAGTTCACACAAGAAATCATCTCAAAGCCATCCCACTGTCAACAATACATGATTCCATGTTTTACCTTGAATTAAGAGGAACGTTTAAACTTTGAAAATAAGCAATACTTGCTAACACCAGCACAACAGTCAGAGGATCACTAGAAAACTTAAAAAAGGTACTCTAAATTCCAATACTTGACTAAGATTAGTCAAGGACAGCATAAATACAAAGGCAGATATTTGCAGAAATGTACCTGCAACAAGATGTATGCAGTTCAGTGAAAGAAGACTTACTCTTGTCACGTGCAAAGTTTCTCGGGGTCTGAGCGAATTTCCTTGACCAGACTGGTGCACATTTACAGGACTCGACATCCCAACCATACTAGAAGAAAGCATACTTCCAGAGTTGATCAGAGATGATGAATGTACTACCTGAAAGCCTGGCCTTGACATGGGCATGCTTCGGTTCATTCCAGGCATCATGCCAGTACCATTTCCACCAGGAACTACACAAACACCACGATCAGCTCCAGGAAGAGAGCCAGAGACAGGCAAGTTTGACTGTTGTAAATTTCTATTGGATAACAATTGATTGTAATGTGGCGTTCTCTGTTGCTCATCAACAGGTAAAGGTCTTCCAACATTGTATCGCCCATCCCTAAGAGTTAGCATCATAATCATATTAGAATTATTAATCAGCATATGAAAACAAGGAAGCCTTAGAGCAACATACAACCTGCCAGGGGTATTGACTGCACCAGATTGCATTGGTGAACTATTGCCGAGGACAATACCAGGGGATCCTTGTATGGGGGAATTTGCACCAGAAGTTGGAAGCATTGATGACACTGATCCTTGATTTGGCATTGCTAAACCACTAACTTGAGAACCTTGATAACCAAGGGAAAGGGAATCTGGGTTCGATGTATTTGCATCAGATAGATCAAGGGGCCTTCATTCAGCCAAAAATAAAAATTAGACATTAAATTGCTTGCATGAGAAAAGCCATTGTTGTGTATGCTAAGAAGTCTTGAAACATGAAACATGGATGCAGAAAGCTTATAAACATGAATGGTAAGTTGAATAAGGCTAAACATGAATATGAATTGAATAAGAAAAACTTACGTCAAAACAACTCCACTTAAGTTATTTGGGCAAGCTTGAACATGAGAATTATGCACCGCTGCCAGTTGCTTAGGATCCTGGCCATCATTCTTTGGAAAATGCAAATGTCCAAAAATCATAAAAGATAATCATGAAACAGAAAAAGGCCAGCCCAAAAAGAACAAACTTATTATGGTTCAAAGGCTTTAGCCTGAAGGAAATTATATATTGCTAAACAACATGTTTATTAAATTTTTGTCTCGTGGTATCTTTTAGAACTTTGTACTCCGCCACAAGAAACATGCTGTTGAAATAAACAAAAAAACACCAGACCTCAAGCCGCATAATTGGAAAAATAAATACTGAATAAGGAAAAAACCTTATGTACATGCAATCAGTGTTACATAGAATAAGGCACAAGTTTGTATAAATAGCCAAAGAAGTGAGTAAAACAGGTATTGCCAGAGATTGTATTAACTTTTTCATCAGGCTCCAAATATAGACCAAAATATATCATACACATGGTCCAAAATGAAAAGTATCATTAACAAACCTGACTCTTCCTATAATGCTGCTTCTTTCCAATCATAATAATTTTTTCAAAATGGGACTTGAGTGTACCCTCTTCCATTGGCCCTTGCAAACGCTGAAACAACTGTCTAGCACTACCCTGCATAAGATAGCAGTATGAAAAAACACAAATGAAAATTAGTCCAAGAGAAAAATGCTGTGGACACATCATATACATGTTCATCATTTGAGAAAAAATGGAAAATAATTGAAAGGAATATCAAATTTTTGCCTTTGGAATGCCAGGCAAGGTTGAAGGATAGGACTGAGACGAGCCTGAATCCTCTGCACTATCAGCACCGTCACCAGCACCTTTATCCATCAATATCTTGTGCCGATCTTTGCATTCTTTAGGCTTGCGAAATATGCACTGGACATACCAAGGAAGAAATAAACTGTGATTGGAATATATGCAATCATATGTTCCACCATGCATGAAAACAAGCCAGATATAGGAGTGAAGATATACTCTACAAAAATATCTTGCAGCACTGAAAAATAAGCACTATTTACAACCAGGTGTATTCCACGTAATTAGGCAACTATCATGGAATTTAAAACACATACTATTTACCTTAAACTGAAGGGTGCTGTTGATTGCATCACTAACAAGTTCCCAGTTAGGACCCATATCATGTACAAGCACAACAAGTGCCTGAGATAGCAAAACAGAGTAATCCATAAATATATTTCTACAATCAAAGACCAACAATATGGAAAATATGCAGACAGCAAAATGACCTGGTCTTCAAAAAGTGACCACGGGCTTCCTGAACCTGGCTGGCCCACAGATATCTGAACAGAAGATAAAATGCTCAACCTCATGGAAAGAATATGACCAAAGGAAAATAAGCAAGTTGAATAAGTATTAGCTACCAGAATACAAAAGACTACCTTCAGTGTTTTGGCTTTTTTGCCCCTCTCCCGGCCAATAAGTTTCATGAACTTGTGGTTGGACATATTACTCATTTGAGAAGTAGCAGGAGAAGGGACAGATCCAGTTATTGGACCCATGTTGTCGAAGGAATTTTCTAGTGATTGCTTCATTACTTTTGGCTTCTTTGAAGCATGTTGTCCATGCAAACCTTAAACAGAAACAATTGGAAGTATTAAAAACATGAAGGTGAAATTAGAAAATTTCAGGAGAGTCAAAAAAAAAAAAAAGATGATGATATTCATGTAGTCTGTGATATACCAGGAGGAGATTATCAAAACTAAAAATAAACCAGGGTAAGACTATCATTCAGATGAACGGCCCAGAGATAAGATTGATGTAAATTTCCAAGGAATGAAAGTTGAGAGCATAAACATTCACCCTCTCTGCAGTTGTCAAGTATGAGATGAATCCTCTGACAGGAGTTCGTTAATTGGCATCAAATATCCAATCCCTTAACAACGTAAAAGCATAATTATTTATAGTAAGGATCATTTATTCAATGACAACCAAACAAACACAGTAATCGGGCCATAAGAGTCAAGGAAACCCCCTACCAAAGAACATAACAGTTAAGGTAAGAAAACGGAGGGTGGGATGGTTCCCAAGCTTGTATCATCTTTGAACCCAACAACATAAAATTACTTGATTGATAACTACAGGAGAAAAACTACAATATGGAAAAGTTTAAAAAAAACTCCAATATGGAAAAGTAAAGGATTTTACCACTGGTTCCATCAGATTCAAATTGATGACCATCCAGCCTCTTTTTCAAATTATCCCTCTGCAATTTAAAGAACACCATCACAATTATTAACAACTTTTGTTATGCTAAAGTTTATTTCATGCCAATTTGATTAAGAAGATGTTGGACAAGCAAAGAAAAATGCAGAGCTGCCTCCACTAGGTATTCAAACGTTTGAAATCATGTAGTCAGAGAAAATACAAAGCACTTTATCAGGGCACTCATCCCCTTGATTCTAAAAGGAAATCGCCAGCCTTGTCCGCCTAGAAGTTTCAGATAGGAAGCACCCAAGAGTACAGTAAAGACTATTTAAGGGAACTGCAAGGTCTTTTCAGTGTCTCCATGTCCAAAACAACCAAGACAAATAACTCTTAGACACAATGGAAGCCTGAAGATTCAGGTAACTATATATGTTCAATGATACACCGCTTCCCGGTAAAATATGTTTTGAATTTTGAAGTACCCTGACTGATTCCCTTTCCAATCTGTACCTAGAGGAACGTTTACTAAGCTAACATAAAAGTTGTCTACCTTCCTTATTTTTTCCTGATTCGGGGTTTTTGTTGCCAAAACTATCATTATTATCCATTGATTTTCCATTTCTATATGGGAAGGGCATCATGTTAATAGCTTCTATTGGCTAATCATATGCATTTTAACCAAATTGAAATAAAGTTGAAGGAAAAAGTGTGGAGAACAAAAAATTGCAAACCTAAAGTCTATAATGATAAAGTCAGCCACAAAAAAGGCCCAGTTGAAGTTGCACCCAGCACATTAGCTTCAAACATGCCTCAACATAATTTAAAAAGGGGAAAATGCTTCCACTCTCTTCATCCCAATTACACTTTTAACTTTGAAGATTGACAAACCACCGTTTCCGTGGGTACAAAGTTTACTTCACGCAGTCTGATAATCAGTATTATACGTATGCGCATCTAAATGATATCATAATTGGAAATATAAGAGCTTGCCTCACTTACCATAACAATTCTTATGTGCTTGAGCCATGCAAACTCAAAAACTAATATAATTCTAACTTGCAAAAACAAACAAGAAAAAAAAATTTGTTCGTGATCTTCAATTGAGTAGGAAACTTCACAGAAATTGGCGACAAAGAGAATGATCAATGGGTATTATAATGAACATATGCAGGTCCATAAGAGGTCAGAAGACAAAAATGACTAGAGATAAATCAATTTTGAATTTCAACATGGTATTTACAAGTATGACATATGAAGTAATCACATCCATATTTTCAGAAGAACAGAGATAAAAGGAAAACAAGTTCCTCACCTGCTCACTGTGAACAATAGATTCCGGCTGCCGACCCTGCTCATACGCAGATCCCTGCAACCATGAATCAAGCATCTAAACAAGATATCCAATCAAGGACAAAGAAGAATGCACCTAGGTTGAATAAAATCCAAACAATTGTACCAGATTCTTTGCCTTCTTCTTTTTTGGCTTTGTTGATGTTTCGGTGCAGTTGTGCGGAACTCGCTTTTCAAACTCTCCAACCGACTCAACCTCCATGCTTTTCAGGATTTGGGATCCACCATGCAAAGTACTCTGATCTTCCTGAAAAGAACTAGTATCTCCACTTGATGCATCTGTTTTTGCTGGAGTCTGTCCAACCCCAGGCGCTCCAGCACCAAAAGGAATTATAAACCTCTGCCTCGAAGCAGTGCGCATACGTTTTGGTGGAACTGGTCCAACATGCAATGTACTGCTCGGCCTTTTCCCCATTAAATTATTTTGTTGACAACCAACTGAATTATGCCCATAAAGTAACTCCCCTCCCAAATCATATGATCTTGAGGAGTATGACTTCATAAGCCTTTTATGTTTCTTTTGGTCATGTTTAGTTGATTTGCTACCTTCAAAGCTTCCATGTAAGTAATAAGTGCTTGTCTCTCCTTCCTCCTCGTCATATGCATTTTCATGATATCCAAAATCTGAATTTTAGAAATGAACTTGTAAAATCCATGAAATAAGCAAAAAGGGATGTGTCAATAAGAATATCGTTCGATGTTACCTGCTGCTCCATCACACATAGAAGTGTCAACTTCCTCTTGCATGCTACTACCAGTTTTCTGAAAGAAAACAATCCAGACACAAAAAGGACAAAAACATGGGAATCGACAGTTGCAAGTTACAACAGTTGCTCACATCAATCAAGACTGATTATTAAATGAAAATATTGAATGCTAATTGTTGCAATCATAAACTTCTAGGTTTCTCTTCATTTTGCAGACAAAATTGTGTAAATGTATGTTATATGAAAGTGGCGCAAATTTAACTCAAAATCATTCTCCAATATAATTGGTTTTAAATTATTTTCTGGAACTTAAAACTCATTAAATTAGTAAATGCAGAAACTGAAGAGATCTTTTTTCACCTTGCAGTGTGACAAATGAGATTCAATGGAGGATCTGTAGGTCTCCATAGCGCCTGCAGGTACTGCATAGAAAAGGCTTTCCTGCCAAGTACAAGAAACAAAAAGGAAATCTTCAATCATTTATAGAAATTGTGTAACTGAATAATTGAACCAAGTACTTAACAGAATAGAGACATCGTCTTTGGTCAACTATAAATAGCAAATTAAACTTATAAGAGCCATATGAAAAGTAGGCTCATACTTCTGTAAACTGATCATCCCATGAAACTTCCATAATTCCCAAATCAGCAACTCTATCAGGAGTTGCGGGGGCTTCAGCTTGCACAGAAGGAACTGGAGAGCTGTGACATTTTAAGAACCTCACAGCATATTCCCGAATCGCATGAGCAAAATTTTTAGTTGGAATTTGTGATAATTGTTTGCATTTTTCCTGCAAAAAACAAGGTATTTTGGAACATCTGTAAGTTGTATATATAAGCTTTAATTGCTATAAATTCCAACAAGCCAGGTAAGATACAGAACAAATGACTCTTTTAAGCCCATCTCTCAATGTATCTAAAGAAGAACTATCTAAAGCACACATATATGGCGCAAATATTCATTCAGTATATGATGTCTTGCATTATAGTGAATAGTTTCCTCCCATACAGAGGTAGCAATGGAATGTAGATATTAATCTAATGAAAGAATAATTATTTCTGCTATGTGGGACAAAAAGTAAACATACAGCTACTTGATTAGACAGATATAACCAAATTCTAAACCAAAACTGACTAGCACCTGATGAGGTCCTCCAATCTTGTCCTCAGACAATTCCTTCGCATCAAACCTACTAGAATCATGTTCCCAATGTTTTACAACACCCCCCTTATTGTCACTATTTGTAAACAACTCCACTGAATGCCAGAACTGCATTACAGCCTTTGCCAGAGTGTAAGCAACCTTTTTTAGCTCCAGCTGTTGATTTTGTGCTCTCAACCGTAAAGTAAAAGCAACCCTTCGACAAATTTGAGCAGCAGCAGTCATCTTCCAAAGACGCTCCTATAAGCAGAAAATAAATGATTGACAAATGTAGTGGATAAAACATACTATCATGCTGCTATCTTAAAAAAAGAATGTTCATTTTCTGAAGGAATGATTTCTACGGAGAACAGAAAAGGTGACTTCATCAAATTTTTGAAATGTATACATCAACATAGTCACACCTGGGCAAAATCATTTGCCAACCATGCCATTTCTTCAAGAACAAAGTCCCAGTGAGATTTCCTACAACCTTCTAAAGGTGTAGTGCCGATTGACAACTCAGCAATCCTCTGACGCTTAGCCTGTTTGCCATATCATGGTAATTTTCAAAATTATGTGAAGGAGGAAATACATTTCCATCTATATTTCGCATGCAAATCACAAATCAATGGGAATATCAGATAACAACCTCTATAATTCTTGCCTCTTCCAAAATTGAATCTTCACAGGCCCTATCTACCAGTTTTAATTCATTACCAGAACAAGACAGTGATTCAGGAACAGAAGAACTTTTGTCTGGCCGGGTACGTGCAAGTACATGAAGTTTAGAACAATCCAATGTGCATTGAATTCCACCACAACAATCTCTTTTGGGATTAGAATCATCACCCAATTCATTTCCCACTTCTTTATCAGTCTCAGATATAATGTAAACCTTTTGCTCCACTTCATCATTGTTTGGGCAGTTCACATCATTTTTCAGGTCAGAAGTGATCTGCATTTCTTCCTCAATTTTGACCACAGAACTGTTGCTAGAGTGGTTTTCACATACAGCAATATTGTTGCGATTGACAGCATTGTCATCATCAACAGCTTTGGCATCATTTTGTTCATTTCCCATTTTATCAACAGCTAAATTTTGTGTTCCATCAAATTCTGAAGTTTGTCTTGTGACACCATTAGCGTCAACGTTTTTACCAGGAATAAGCAAATCACTGTCATGATTCACATCTAGACCAATGCTGCTTTGGGTGCAAGAAGACTCTGAATCTAATCCCTTTATTGGGACACCATTTTGACCCTCATTGCAATCTCTTTTTGAGTCACTAAACCCATTCATATGAGCAGTAGTAGTTTCATTCTCATTTTTCCCCGTAACTGCAGGACATCCAGAAACACCTGCAATTACCAGTTCCTTTCCTCCAACAAAGTTATTTTCCCCACAAGCAATATCAATGTGAGTCTCAACTTTAGAATCTTGATGGTATGGCTTATCCCTTGTAATGTTGGACTCCGTAACATCTAATCCTTCAGGCAGATTACTTTTAGGTGACTCAACTTTGATTTCCAAAGCTTGTACACCACCAAGCTCCTTGTTGGACTGCGTCTCCACCTTAGGTACCACATCACCGTTTGAGGTTGCAGCTTTCAGGTTAGAAGCAGATGAAATGCTTTGGTCCTTACAATCGTTTGTTTCAGATTTCAACCCCTTGGACTCCCGTGAACCAGCACGAACTTGTAAGGATAACCCATGCCCACCAGAACTTTGAACAACATCCGTTGAACTTAATCTAGTTCCGTCACGACTTGGTCTAGATCTATTCCTCCTAATGTATGAATGAACAATAGCAGAATCTTCTGATTCCTTCACATTTGGAGTCCCATCCATCTGAGAAGACTGTTCTGATGGTGTAACACTATTCCTTCTATTGAAATGCTTAGATTTCCTATCATGTTCAAGTAATGAATTGTCACCATTGAAGTTATCAGCACTATTTGGTTCACAAAGTGTAGGCACCAATGGTCTATCGCTACTTTCAACAGAGTCTCCATGAGGTGACTCAGTTATAGCAAAACTACCTTTAGCTTCACTGCATTAACACCATGACACAAGGAAATCGAACAGGTGAATTTTCTTTTGTTCAATTATGCTTTCGTCAACTATAATCCATAAGACTCAACAGAAAAAATGAATATACCTAGTTACAATATGCTCAGCTTGATGATCAGTCAGTGATGTAGATTGGACACTAACTGAAGCTGCATTCCCAAATTTGAAGTCTAAAGGATTGCCACCCTGCAGGTAAGGAAAATTATATAGTTATCACCAACAAATACTATTGAAATTGTCAAGAACAGGAACGAAGAGCATACTTTTTCTAGAAATTCTAGCTCTCTACGCCTTTCCTCTCGAACATCATACTCCTGCCTGTTTACATCAAACAATATTTTTCTTTATCAAGAAATAAAGGTGAACACAAATTCCATAATATTGGCAAGAGACATGGAAACTACAGAGCAGTAATGAACACAACAAGATATGAATATTACCTAAGCTCTGCCTGAGCTTTTTCAATTGCTGCATTGCGCGGAGAGGTTTTGATACCAATACCAACTCCACCTTCAACAACCCCTCCCATGGAATCAACCTCAGCATTTACTATGAAAGGAGATCCTGAACCACATTCATGCATTCCTAATCTGCTACCTACAAGCTTTCACCTCCCATTGATTCAGAGAACTATCATATTAATGAAGCACTCATTAGAAATTTGATATATATAAATGATAAATCAATGATGAAAAACCACAACATGCTTTACCCTTCAATAAACTGAATGTAGCATTCACGATAATAATGTAGACAAATCACTTAACTTGAACAAATTTGAATATCAACAATAGATATCAAACAATTAGATGTTTCAAAGTATCACAAGAAAAATGGTATTGGAAACCTATCTTCAACATTCCAAAGTCTGGAGACTATAGCATAAAAAACACTAACATCAATCACCGTGTCAAAGTCCATATTGTATGCATAAAACCATAAAAAGGAATTAGCCGCAGGAATTTCAAAACATTAATAAAAATCAATGTCTTACAATGTCAATGACTAACGTATGATTTTTCATCTCTTTTTTAATTTCATAATAAAGTTTTCTAAGTAAAAGTTTGTGCCCCATACTTGTGTTAATGACTAGGATCACGTCATTAGTGGGAAAAAGACAATTAAGGAATGTTGACAGATTTGGAATGTATATAATTAGGATTCTTCCGTTATTATTCTTCCTTAATTAGTTCTTCCTAATTAGGATAGTTTTTCCTTTATATTCAAGTGTATATGCCTTGTAAATCATCAATATAGAATGAAAATATTCTTCATGGTATCAGAGCCGGATGCCTATTTCGGAGATTGAGTTTTCTCTCTCCTGCATCTGCGTTGTTTCGATTCTGTCCACTTAAGGGGTTGCGTTTTCCCCTTCTTTCTCGACACCACCCACACCAGCAGATAGCCAGGGGTCAGTTCGGCCAGCCACCGGAGTTTCGCTGCCATCCGACGTCGCGCGTGGTGTCACGCGCCGTCTGAAGATCCGGTGACACTGTTCACTCGCCGGCGCGTGGGGCGCGTGTCACCATCTCCGGCCACCGTCCGACTCAGTTTTTCGCCCAGTTCCGATCTCCGGCCTTCTGCGACTCCAATCAGCCAGTCTCCGGTCACTTCCGACGACGTTTATTTTTGAGGTCCTCTGAACAGGTTCTGGTTTCTCCTTTATCTCTGCCTATTCTTCAGTCATCCTATCGTCATGACAGACGTTAAGCAACGAACTGAAGTAGATAAACCTCATGCCTTTAGTGACAGTCCCTATATTCACATTAGCCCTATTAAATTGGATGGCTGTGGTACTTATTTGGCTTGGTCTAGATCATGCTTACTGTTTATTAAGGCTAGAAGGATGCAGGGATACATTAATGGAGATAAGAAGCCACCACCTGTTAATGATCCATATTTTAGTCAATGGGATTCTGATAATTCTTTGGTTATGTCTTGGCTTATTAATTCTATGGAT
>JANKOE010347826.1:0-13156 GCA_026284465.1 Erythroxylum citrifolium | reverse complement strand
TAATCCTAGGCTAGAATCTTGTGAGTACTCTTGTATATATTCATAGTTGTATAGCATGAAATATACACACTGAAACTGTTCCACAATTCTCTGCTTCTTTATGGTAATCAGAGCTCCCAAAGCTTAACCGATCCAAATCCTGTTTTTTTCTTCCTCCCTCCCAAATGGCCCTTCCAACTGCTAATGGTGACAACACCCTCACCACAACGCCGGTGGTTCAATTTCATCCGGCATCTCAGCTCCCGATCAAGCTCACTGGGAGTCTCAACTTCTCTACATGGAAAGCTCAATTTTCCATGCTTATGTACGGCCACGATCTCTTCGGCCACCTCGATGGCACCACACCATCTCCTTCCCGCACCATTGGCGAGAGCACCCACCCAAATCCAGCCTTTAGCCTTTGGTTTCGACAAGATAAGCTCATTCAGAATGCGCTTATGGCCTCGGTCGAACCGACCATTGCACCCACGGTGGCTAACGCTTCCTCCGCTCAACGTGCCTGGGAAGCCCTTCACTCTACTTATGCCAATAAATCTCAATCTAGGCTCTTTAGTCTACGAGATCAGCTTGCTCGCATCTCCAAAGACACCCAATCTATGACAGAGTATCTTTATCGGGCACGTGCCATTGCCGATGAACTTGCCGCGACTGGTGCCCCTCTTGCTGATGGAGACTTGGTTGTTCACATTCTCCGTGGCCTAGGCTCCGAGTATCGTGAAATCTCGGCTGCCATTAGAGCCAGAGATACGACAATATCTTATGAAGATTTATGCGACAAGTTAATGGATCATGAGGTGTTCTTAGCACATGAAGAGTCCAAGAAACCGATGGCTCCTATAACAGCTGCAGTTGCACAACGCACAAAGCCTCCAACCAGCAACTATTCTCGGACCAACCGTAGAAATTCTCAGTCTTGGCGTTCCAATGATCGATCCAGCAACCAATCTTCCCAGTGGCGAGACAACAATCGCTCACCGAATGTACGCAGGAACAATCAAAACTCTGATGTTCGCTGTCAATTATGTCGCAAAATGGGCCATGAAGCTGATGTTTGCCGCTCCGCGTCGCACAACCATTATGAGGCAAAAGCAAATTTTGCAATGGGGCACTCCCAACATCCAAACACATGGCTGGTTGACTCTGGTGCATCTCATCACATGACTTCCGAATCTCATGATATGCCTGCATATTATGGCAATGATGGTATTACTGTTGGCAATGGTATGAAAATTCCGATAACTCACTCAGGCACAACTCACTTACAAGCATCGAATTATGTCTTTAAGCTTCCTCATACTCTTTGTGCACCTGACATTAAACGCAATTTAATTTCGGTTTCCCAGTTTTGTCATGATAACCAAACATCGATTGAATTTTTTCCCTCTTATTTTTGTGTAAAGGATCTCACCACGAAGACACCATTGGTGCACGGACGGAGTAGAGATGGTCTGTACGAGTGGCCTCGCCACCCACCTTCGAATCCCACGGCCTTCACTGTCCACCACACCTTTCCTATTGAAGTATGGCATCATAGGCTAGGTCATCCCCATTTAAGAATTTTCAATTATGTTTGCAGCAAGTTTCAGTTATCAGTTTCAAAAAAAGACAATTTTACGACTTGTAATTCTTGCTATTGCAATAAATCCCATTGTTTGCCGTTTAAAGAGTTTTCTCTCACGAGTACCAAACCTTTGCAAACTATTTTCAGTGATTTATGGGGACCTTCGCCAGTACTTTCCATTGACAAAAAGTTATATTACTGTATCTTTGTTGATCAATACACCAAGTATACTTGGCTATTTACTTTGAAAAACAAGAGTGAAGTCAAAACCATTTTTCAAACGCTCAAACCATTGCTTGAAAAACACTTTTCCGCAACCATTCTCTCCTTCTACACTGATGGAGGAACCGAATACAAGAGTCTAGATCCCTATCTTCAAACCAATGGTATTGAACATTTAGTGAGTCCCCCTTACACACCACAACGGGTAGCCACTGTTGAGCGTCGTCATCGACACATCGTTGAGACGGCAAAATCCTTACTACACCAAGCCTCACTCCCACCCTCGTTTTGGTCCTTTGCTTGTCACCATGCGGTGTATTTAATCAATCGCTTGCCCACTCCCCTGCTGCAATATCAGTCACCTTATGAACAACTCCACCACAAAATACCGTCCTATGATAACCTCAAAAGCTTCGGTTGCTTGTGCTACCCATGGCTTAAACCCTACACTACTCATAAACTGGATCCCAAGTCCACCCCATGTGTATACCTAGGCGTGTCAACCACTCACCACTGTCATATTTGTTTTGATCCTGTGCATTCCAAGATTTATCTATCTCGTGATGTTTCTTTTGTCGAAACCGAGTTCCCGTATCAAACACGGTTCCGTAATTTGTTGCCCAACTCCAAATCTATTGAGTGGGATATGTCCCCAACCAACAGTCGTGAACACCATTCTCCAGTGTCCTCTATTGTGACTGCCTTGCCTCCCCCTATCCTTGTCCCGTGTCTGCCCACATCCACTGTCTGCTCCCAACCAACACCTCCAACCAGGGCCATCGACTCGTGTCCTGCACCACTGGCGTCCTCGATCAACCCAGGTATGTCCTCTCATCCTACTGCTCCTTCACCGACCAATGATGCCTCCCACTCACACACCTCAGCTAACCCACCCCTACCCGATGCTGCCCAGGCCTCGTCCCCTAGCCCCTCCAATGTTGTCTCATCACCTCAAATACCACAACCTATCCCTGTCCCTCCACGAGTGGTCACTCGCTCCCAGAATAATATTTTCAAACCGAAAAAACCATTTAGCTGCCTTACACTTGTTTCGCCTGAAACCGTACCCACCACTGTTAAACAAGCTCAAAAGCATAAAGAGTGGCGGGATGCTATGAAAGCAGAGCTTGATGCTTTAGCTCGAACTGGAACTTGGGAACTAGTTCCCAAAGATATAACAAAAAATGTTGTTGCCTGTAAGTGGATTTTCAGGATAAAACGCAAGTCGGATGGGACGATTGATCGCTACAAAGCAAGGCTGGTTGCCAAGGGATTTACACAACGTCCTGGCATTGATTATCACTCCACCTTCAGTCCGGTGGTCAAACAAACGACGGTCCGAGTAGTTCTTTCCCTTGCCATTACGAATAATTGGGTGCTTCGACAGCTTGACGTAAACAATGCATTCTTGCAAGGTAATCTTACCGAAGAGGTTTACATGTCTCAACCCCCTGGCTTTGAATCTCCCACTGCTCCGAACCATGTTTGTCGTCTTTGAAAAGCAATTTACGGCCTCAAGCAAGCTCCGTTGGCATGGTATACTGCCCTCACAAACTACCTGCATGAGCTCGGATTCGATAAGTCTAAATCAGATCCATCTCTTTTTATATTGTGCACTGGTGTAGTTCAAGTTATTGCCTTGGTTTATGTCGATGATATAATCATTACTGGGAGTCATACTTCAGCTGTTGATCGTGTTATAAGCTCCCTTGCCAGTAGATTTTCCATCAAAGATCTTGGACAACTTCACTATTTTTTGGGTGTTGAGGTAACCCGAACCGTCGACAGCTTGTATCTCACTCAAACTAACTATATTGCTGAGCTCCTCAGTGCTGAGAATATGCAAGATTGTAATCCTGCTCCTACACCGATGAGCAGCACTGATTCTTTATCTTTACATGATGGTGCACCCTCATTTGATGCCACACGCTATCGTACGGTGCTTGGTAAATTGCAGTACTTATCCTTTACAAGGCCCGACATTAACTACTCTGTCAATAAGCTCTCTCAATTCATGCATAAACCATCCGAGCTGCATTGGAAATCTTTGAAGCGTGTTCTTCGGTATTTGCGTGGCACCCCTACACTTGGTTTGAGACTCCAACGTATACAGCAATTTGATCTGTCTATGTACGTTGATGCCGACTGGGCTGGTGATCTTGATAGTCGCAATTCGACATCGGGCCACATTTTATTTCTTGGTACAAATCCGATCAGCTGGGTCTCCAAGAAACAACAAACAATTGCTCGATCGTCAACCGAAGCGGAGTTCAAGGCTATTGCAAACTCTGTGTCCGAGGTCTGTTGGGTCACCAATCTTCTTATTGAATTGCAAGTACGTCAACCAGTTCCGCCCACAGTGTATTGTGACAATGTTGGTGTGATTTATCTCAGCAAAAATCCAGCAATCCACACTCGTATGAAGCATGTTGCTGTTGATTTTCATTATGTTCGAGACAAAGTGCACCGCAATCAGCTCCGAATTGTTCATGTTCATACCAAGGATCAACTCGCAGACACTCTTACCAAACCCTTGGCAAAGACTCTCTTCCATCATCATCTGTCCAAGCTTGGAGTTGCTTCGCACTGTCCGCTTGGGGGGGCGTATCAGTGTAACTATAGGAGCATCACTAGCAATCATCTTTTAATTAGGATATTTACATTCATGATTCTGAATTTATTGTCTATAACCGTTACCTAAACTAAGGATGTAAAGACTTAATCCTAGGCTAGAATCTTGTGAGTACTCTTGTATATATTCATAGTTGTATAGCATGAAATATACACACTGAAACTATTCCACAATTCTCTGCTTCTTTACAGTTCCAGAATCGAATTAAAAGACCCTTTATTATATATATATATATATTTATATGAATGTGGGACAAATTTTAAAAACACAATACCATGGGACCTAGGGACGGAGCCACAGTGGGGGTAAGTGGGGGCACTTGCCCTCACTGACTCCAAAAAATTTTATATAAAAAAATTATTATTTTAAATTTTTAACTCATAAAAAAATTAAAATTTTGCTTTCATTAAAATTTTGGTCCCATTAAATTTTTTTTTTTGCTTCCAGTAAAATTTTGTCCCTACTCAAAAAAATTTCTGAATCCGTCCCTAAATTGGACCTTCACAGCTTCCTTAACTCCCATATCTGAAACATCATTTACTAGCAGCCCACGAATTTTATGAGCTCAGCACTTTAGTTAGTTTATAAAATAATAATGTTCAGAATATAAAAATTACAGTGTTATTAACATTTTTCTAAATGATTATTTTATTTAACAGCGTCCTGATTTCCAATGACGACTGTCGTGCGGGACGGAAGTACAGCGGTGGAGTGTCATCGGGAATTGTGTGGAGGCCGACAATTTGGGACCCCACCAACTTGATTGCATATGTTTTGGTTTTCATGCCGTGTCCTAATCTTGGGGTCTTGAACCGTTGAGAGATTCGACTTTATTTGGTTCATCTTCCCCAACTTTCTCCGAGCTGTACCCAAAATAAATAAATAAGATCTCTCTTAGTCCCACCACTTGCCTGCAAGAATGTCTGCAACATCGGGACCTTTAGCAACTATTACTAGTTGTTTGAAATCGAGTCACCTAAGTTTTCTACACATAGCTTTCCTTGTTTCTCAGTACTTATTAGCAACTCGTACAATGTATATAATAACTTACAAATTATATATTTTGAACGAAAAATCAACTCTACACTTGTTTCAAAGTATTTTCACTCTTAATCGATCATCCTCTTCATAAGTTGCTGTCTATTTACCAGGATTCTAACTTGCAATCTCTTGAGTTAATTAGACTCTTTAAGGGATCTTGATCCACGTGGCAAAAGAAAAATAGAGACGAAAGTGGAGTCGAGAACTGTAAAATGATTTTCGTATATCTCTTATCAACTATACAGTAGCTTATATACAAGCTGAATTAGAAACCGCTATTGTAACTAACTACTTAACGAACTAATTGACTCCTTCTCTTATTAGCTAACTATTGCATACATAAATACATCGTAACATATCCCCTCCCCGAGTAGGAAGTGGTGGTGAAACCAGTCCCAACTTGGCAATAAAAACTGCAAATTGTGGATTGCCCAGTGATTTTGTTAAAACATCAGCAAGTTGGTGACGAGTCGAAACATACATAGGAGCAATAAAACCTTCCTTGAACTTGTTTCGCAAGAGGTGACAATCAATTTCTAGGTGTTTCGTACGTTTGCGAAACATGGGATTTTCAGTGATGTATAAGGCGGACTTACAGTCACACCATAAAGGAATCGGGGCAAACCATTGGATGTGAAAATCCTGAAGTAAATGAGACACCCATTGAAGCTTGCAAACCGCAGAACCCATGCTTTGATACTCTGCTTCACAGGAGCTACGCAACACAGTATGCTGCTTCTTGGTTTTCCAAGAAACCAGCGAACCACCCAGAAAAACACAATAACCACTTAAAGATTTTCTACTCAAAGTACAAGCAGCCCAATCACCATCACAATAAGTTTCAACATCCGTATTGGGCGTAGCTGAATAAAACAAACCATGCGAACTTGTATCATGAAGATAACGAAGAACATGTAAGGCGCCTAGCCAATGAGTCTCACATGGATTGCATAAGAACTGACTTAGCTATTGAACACTGTAAAAGATACAACAAGTTCATTGAGATACATGTTCAACAAGTTCAATGAGTCTCAGGTTCGACAAGGGGAGCAGAAACTTCATCAAACTTATGATTCCGAGGCAACGGTGTGGAAGCAACCTTGGAATCATTGAATCCGACATCCGACACAATGTCAGATAAGTACTTGGGCTGAGAAACAAAAATTCCAGCTTCAGACCTCGCAATCTCGATACCCAGTAAATACCTTGCATAGCCTAAGTCTTTGATAGTGAACTTTGAATGCAAGAACTGCTTCACAACAATAATGTCCGCTTCATTAGTCCCAGCGACTAAAACATCATCTACATACACAATTAGAGCAAGAAAAGAACTACCAGAGGATTTCGTGAATAAACAATAATCATGGGCAGACTGTGTACAACGATATGACAATAATTGGCTAGTAAATTCTACATTCCACTCTCGCGACGCCTGCTTCAGCCCATAGAGAGACTTCCGCAGGCGACAAACTTCACCCGATTTTGCCTTGGTGTAACCCTCCGGTGGAGCCAAGTACACTTTCTCCTTCAAGTACCCACGAAGAAAGGCGTTGTTAATGTCGAGCTGATGGAGACACCAACCCTTCTTGGCAGCCAAAGCCAAGAAAATCCGAACAATGACAAGCTTAGCAACTGGAGAAAAACTATCAAAGTAATCCACCCCTTCCTTCTGGTTATAACCCCGTGCAACTAACCTCGCTTTTAGTCTCTCGACCGTCCCAGGATTATACTTTACCTTATAGACCCATTTCGTACCAATAGCCTGTTTTCCTGTTGGTAAAGTGGTGATTTCCCACGTAACATTATCCTCCAAAACCTTGAATTCTTGATTCATCGCCGCAACCCGCCCAGGATGCAAGACGGCCAGGTTATAAGTAGCAGGCTCTTTGACCTCATCAATATTGGCCATAAAAGCCAAATAACTTGGTGAAAAATGAAAAGTTGACGTATTCAAGCCGGTACTGGAAATGAAATTCACATTTCCACAAACAAAATCACGCATCCAAGCAGGAGGCTGCCGGGTGCGAGTATTGGTTCGCAACAGAGCCCCTTGATCCCCTACTACAAAGACGTGGTCAGTAGAGTTGAGTTGCGGCCCACTAACTACAGGAGCATCAGCTGGAGGAGAAGCAGAAGGAGCAGGGCAATCAGCAACAACATCATCAGATTGGTGCGACGGCAACACTTCCTGGACAGGGTCAATGAGACATACAAAGGGAGGAGAAGGAGAAGAATCACTCGCTGCAAGCTCAAAGGGATTGCGATAGGGAAATTAATCTTCATAAAATACAACATCTCTAGAAATAAGAATTCTACGAGATTGTAAATCATACGCTTTATAAGCCTTTTGACCCGGAATATAACCTAAGAAAACACATTTAATGGATCGAGAAGAAAACCTATCTCGATGGGGCTGAGTATCCGTGACAAAACATAAACATCCAAAACTCTTCAAACGCCCATATCAGGCGGCTTCTGGAACAACACCTCAAAAGGACACTTCCAATGCAAAAGTGGAGTAGGGAGACGATTAATGATATGAACAGCAGTGAGCATAGCTTCTCCCCAGAAAGTTTTAGGTAAGCCTGCTTGAAATAAAAGAGCACGAGCAACTTGAGCCAAATGCCGATGTTTCCTCTCCACCACTCCATTCTACTGAGGCGTATAAACACAAGTCTTCTGATGCAGAATGCCCATCCTGTCTAACATAGCTTGACATGTGTCATTAACAAATTCAGATCCATTATCAGTTTGAATGCACTTAACCTTGCAGTTAAACTGATTGTGCAACATAAGGAAACATTTCTCAACAGTATGCGGAACTTGATGCTTGTACTGAAGTAAAAACAACCAAGTGGCTCGACTGAAATCATCTACAATAGTTAACATATAGTGAGCTTGATTAATGGCAGATGGGTTGTAAGGCCCCCAAAGATCAATGTGTAACAACTCCAGAATACCAGTGGTTTGAATGGAAGAAGTGGGAAATGAAAGTCGATGTTGCTTAGAAAAATGACAAACGTCACAAGTTTTATTATCTTTAGAAAGGGAAATACAAGGGATATGCTGTATTACAGGAAAGAGGTATGACCCAGCCTTTGATGCCATATAGTAGCATTATTACTACCAATTACAACAGAATGAGAAACAGAATTACAAGTATGAGAACTATCAGGTGAGTTGACAGAAGAGGAAGAAGAAGGGATAAGAAAAGATTGGGAAGTGAGGATGTATAGAGTGCCTACGACCTGACCAATAGCAAGGAGGGCTTTACTCTGCTGGTCCTGTATATAACAACAAGAAGGAAAACAAGAAACAAAAACATTAGCCTCTTTAGTAAGTCTATTAACAGAAAGCAAATTGAATTTGAAAGAAGGAATAAGGAGAACATCTTTAAGGGTAAGGGTAGAGTGTAGGTTAACATGACCAGAATGGGCAACATGTTTAAGACTATTATCAGGTAGATGAATAGGGATAAGACACTGGAGTTGTGTAATATTCAGCATAGATCTTGCATCAAAACACATCTGATTCGAAGCGCCACTATCAACAATCCAAACATCACTAGAATTGAGGGAATGAGCATGAAGAGTATGCTGTATTTTATCAACTTGACCTGCAAAATTAACAAGATCAATGACCATGTTCACATAATCGGCAGCTGGTTGTTGACCTTTAAGAATCCTGGACATCTCCTTTCGTATCAACGAATTCACCATACTAGCAAGATTATCATCAGTAGCTAGATTATCCACAGGTGTGACATCAGACGGTTCTTGATGCACCATATTAGCCACTTCCCCTCTCTTTTCTCTACTTTCTTCTCTTTCAAAGTTTTAAACCAATCTGGATATCCATGAATCTTAAAACAAGAATCCCTAGTATGACCAGCTACATTACAATGATCACAAAACCTGTCTTTCTTGTTAACCTCCTTCTTCTTAGAACTACCACCCTTAGTATTAAAACCTTTTGCCAAAAGAGCACTACCATCAGTAAGAGCACTGCCATAAACCATATTTACTTGTCGTTGTTTTTCCACTCGCAGAACCATAGAATATGCTTTATCTATATGAGGCAGGGGCTCCAGATTCAAAATCTGACTCCTCACATTATCAAAAGTTGGATTAAGACCCATTAAGAAACTGCATGAGTATGGTGGATTCCTCTTGCTCAACCAGTTGAACCGATAAAGTACAACTACATCCATGACATGTACAGCTGAGTAACGGCAAAAGACGATTCAATTCTTCCCAACGACTCATTTTGCTATAATAAGCAGTGACAGAATTACTGCCCTGTTCCAGAGAAGAAACCTCTCTTTGCAATTGATAACGAAGAAGACCATTGTTCTCACCAAGCCTTTTTTCAATTGTATCCCACAACACCTTTGAACTAGCACAATAGATGAAAGTATCTGACATCTCCTTAGTCATAAAATTCAAAAACCATGCCTTAATCATGGAGTCAACTCTCTTCCACTTCTTAAAAAGAATGGGACTCGTAGGAGCCGAAAAACTCCCATCAATGAAACAAATCTTGTCTTTAGCTTCAAGACTAGTCTTAACAGCTATACTCCAGGTAGGATAATTGTTATCTGTAAGAGGAGAGGCAACCAAAATTATGCCTGAGTGATCCGAACTCTGTAAAAGCAATAGATCTCCATCTACATCACGATTCATCGCAGCAAAATGGCCATCATGACCAAGGTCATCAGATGAAGTAGTCATAACTACAAAGGAGCTGCGATCGGTGATCAAACACCGTATGCGTTCAATCAACCTAATGCTCTGATACCATGTAGCAAAAGAAAATAGAGAAAGAGTGGAGTCGAGAACTGTAAAATGATTTTCGTATATCTCTTATCAACTGTACAGTAGCTTATATACAAGCTGAATTAGAAACCGCTATTGTGACTAACTACTTAACGAACTGACTGACTCCTCTTATTAGCTAACTATCGCATACATAAATACATCGTAACAATCCATCCCTTAGAGGCTTACATGAAGTTATAAAGCTTACTTCTGCTCAAGAAAAAGGAAGATTGGAATGATGTTGGCTTGCAATGGAACCTAGTGACGATATAACATCCGATCCGAGCAAATCTGCTCGAGAATGAATCAATGGTACAAGAAAAAGCAATTTACTTGTGGGAAGAAGCCAAAATTGATGATAAAATGTGCAGAGATCCAGTTACGACAAGAATTGGTTGATTCCTTGCTCTAGCTCCAAGTATCTCATTTGCATGTTTCATAGAAACCTCCAATGAATTCTTAGCAGCAATTATGATCCTTTCTTCTGCATCCCTCCTGGAGTCAACTAATCCACCCTTTAGCAAGTCTTGATATTCTCCCATTGTGTCATGAATAGTTCCGATATTCAACTCCTTTGCAGCTTGAATCCAGCGATCTCGTAAAAGAGACACTGAAGTAGTTCGAAATTTGCCGCCAGCAATCTCAGCTTCTGTCAGGAAGACAGCATCTACTTGTCCACCTGGAAATATGAGATAGGATCCTCTTTAGATCTTTGCATGGATTAATGCATAGCAATTCTCTGTAGAGATGGAAGCCATTACTAAGAGTTACAATAACAAGATCCGATAGTATGGTAGAGTCAAAAGCAACAAAACCAAATTATTTTTCTCAGCCCATTAAGGCGAAAAACCAAATTCAAGTTCTACCAAGAAACTAAGCTAAACCCTCTGCTAGAACAGCCTACAGCAACTCTTAAGATTATTACTCATTAAATCAGGGAGTTATATGATTCTAATCAAACTATTTCATGTTTCTTATGTCGACTATGTAGCAATGCAAAATAGTACACAAGTAGGCCACATCATAAGAGAGAGTCATACCTGAGAGAACTTCTTTTGCAAAAGCTAAATGA
This sequence comes from Erythroxylum citrifolium, assembly GCA_026284465.1. NCBI lineage: Eukaryota > Viridiplantae > Streptophyta > Magnoliopsida > Malpighiales > Erythroxylaceae > Erythroxylum > Erythroxylum citrifolium. The sequence continues at coordinate 1,811 of JANKOE010347826.1, read as the reverse complement.
TCCTTATCACTAGCCATTGCAACCACAAATCCTAATTTTGCCTCTGGAAATGACATCCTTATTGTATCCATCAAAGCCTTAGCAGACTCCTTGGTATGTGCTGAAAGGCATTTAAAATGGGAATTTAACAGATGAGTAAGCTAATTCAGGAAATGCAACACTTATTTTATTGAGGCAAAATGGACCATAAGGCAGTAGGTGCCACATAGACCACTTAAAAAATCAAGACCAATGAATAAAGAAATACGAAAACCTAACCTCCATCAAGTAATATTGTTGCTCCAGGCAGCCCCAGTGCTTCAGATTCCTTAAATGACAAAAATTGACATCTTCCAATCAAGCATGTATTCTCTATACCAGTCCTTATTGATCTATCGGAGATTCTCCATCCTGATATATAATTGAAAAGTAAACTTTGGAGTAAACTGTGAATTTGGGTCAACATATTACAAATCCATTGTATTGAGGTCGAAAAAAAACATGAATGCTTCTGATGAATATGAGGGAAATCAATTCCACAACAAAAGAATTGAAGTAGCACAGATTTAAGGATACATGGTCCCGAAACAGTGGATTCAAAGAATAGGAGAGCCAAATTCTGGAATAATTAGGAAAGGAACTACTAACAGTTTCAAACAGGGTAACATTAAAGCAAAAGGAAAAAAGATATAAACATGTAAGCAAGAATGCAATACAAACGAAAAAAAACATATACCTTGATCACGGAGACAGAGCACCGTGCATGCTGCAGTGGATGCATTCTGAAGTTGGTGACTTCCAAGCATGTGCATCTTCAAATCTGATAACCTTATGGACTGCATTAATGAACAACTAAATATTGCTTCTGTTACACCAGGCAAAAGAAATTTAAAACAGTCAGAGCCATACCAGCTGAAAATCCCTCTCCATCTTTATACTGATATCACTAAATTGGTAAGGTCTACCATCAAGCACATTAAGGCTTTTAATGGTTGTCTTAACTCCTGGATCAGATGCTGAAATAACTGGTGATTGCATCATATATGCTTTATCACGAAGTATTTTCTCGATATATGGTAAAAAGGGTCCGCCAAGAATCACCTGATAAACAATTTATTAAAAATGAAAGATCAATGCATGAAGACAATCAAAAAGTCGCTCTCCTGTGCGAAGAGTTACTATCACGGGAATATACAGAACTGATTTTCAATTTAAGCAAACAATGTTCAAGATGTTAACATATGAAATAATTGAATGTTTTTACAACCTATAAACAACATAAGTTTAGGATCATAGTACCCAACTGCACTTAATTTACTTGATATCATGAATCATAAGCAGGAATGGATTAGAAAAATATTTGAATGATACGCTGATATGATATACATCTCAACCAGCTCCCGGTGATTTGATTTAAACTAGTCCAGCTTGTCAAAATAGCACAAGAGGTTTTACAATGTAGATTCATCTGTAGGCTTCTAAAAGTGGCAAAACAACAGATAGTTGTAGGGAACACACACTAGCATTTGAATGGAAGAATAACAACGTATCCATATCCGTCAATCCAATGAATTTCTGATGAATAATTAAAGATATACATTTTAGTCTCAGATTTGTAAGAGTATTAATGTGGGAAGTTATAAACATTATGGGAGAATAACCTAACTGGACGACTATGTTTGATGATCCCCGCCTTTGCCATTGCAATACTTTCTAAAGAATCCCCTAGTGCCGCCAAATGTTCCTCACCTATTGTTGTTATTACAGAAGCCGCAAGTCCAGAACTACAAATTATGTTTGTGGCATCCCTGGCACCTCCCAGCCCAGCCTGT
>JANKOE010347749.1:0-16156 GCA_026284465.1 Erythroxylum citrifolium | reverse complement strand
TCATCAAGTCTTTGATTCGCAAACCCAACGGCTGTTTGGGGTCTTTGTACTTGAGGTACTCTGCTCCTCCAACAGCAACTGACAGGTAGCAGAACAACAACAAACCCAAGATGGGTATCAAGAACCTTCCCATCTTCGTCACTCTAATGGATCTAGCCACTTAAAATCTGTAGATTTATAGATTTGTCAGTCACTAAAATGAAATGAAATAGCCAAAATGAATATCCATAACCAGCTCCTTCCCTCCACAAGCTCTTGCTCGCCCCAATATGCGAAACCCTAACCATAACTCCAAAAATTTTAAATTTAGCCGCAATACTAAATCCCTCTAAATTTACCTTTTATGTTCATTTGATTTATTATTTATTTTACTTTATTTCTTAGATATGTATGCACATCCATTTATAATTTTGTAAGATCTTCATGAAATATTACATGTAGGTCTATTGAAAATAACATCTCTACGAAGTAGGAATAAGGTTGCATACAATCGAACTTTCCCAAACCCCGCGCCTTAGTGAAACTTCAACTAAGTGATGATGATGACAATGATATAAACTTTTAACAAAGTAATTGTTATCATACATGTATGTTTTATAGTAAGACTTATTTTTATATTCTTTTAGACATTAATAATATGTTTTGATTAATAAAGAGATCAACTATTTTTATATTTACATAAATAAATATACATATTTAATATATATTGTCTATATACCTATGGAACACAAAATTAAGAAGTTTAAAATCATTAGGATCAATAACGATATTGATTAAAAAATTGCAGTTACTTCATTTATGAATTAACACAGAAAGCACTAGTGGAAAAGATTAATTTGGCCGTTAGCAAAGTTTTTGGGAGATCTTACAAGAGCAAAAAGAAAGTGAAAAAGAGATGGAGAGGGAGGCAAAATAGGAGAAAATCCTTAACCTAACAAAAAAAGAGAAAAAATAGGGAGAAATTTGAGATCATGAGAATCATCATAAGCATCTATACTAAAATTGCGAATACCATATCAGACTTAGTATCGGATTAAGTTCTGATACGATATTGTACTAGTACCAGTTAATGCCAGGTACTGTTTCAGATACTTTTTTAAATTCATGAAATAATCTTTGATTTTTTTTTAATTTGCAAAATAGTCGATTGGTATATTGTACTGTTGTACTATATACTTTATAAGTTTACATTAACCATGTCTCCAAAAATTATAATAATAAATAATAATCACAATTAATATGAAATAATAATAATTTTTAAATATTTCACATATAAATAATAATCACAATTAATATGAAAAAAGACAATCATTATTATATAAATATAAAATTAAGAATAATACAAAGTATTTAAAATATTACAATAATACAATTTCATCATTTTAATAAATAATAATTACTTCAAAACATCTAATAAAAAGAACAATAAATATCCTTAATTCTCAAACTATTACAATTTACAACAAGAGCTCGTGGTGAGAAAACAATCAAGTAGAAGTTAAATCTAAAACAAAAAATTAAAATTACATTACATATATAGAATTAACAAAAAGATTAAATATAAGTAAAATTAAAAGAAGAGGAAAAATAAAAACCTAGAATAAAACTCAATCGTCTATAGGAGGATACCTGCTATAATTGCACTAACCTTAGTTATCATTTCGTACAAAATTCTCATCATTGAGAGAAACTTCGTCATCATTATCATTCAAATTTAATGCACCAAATGACATCTCAATGCTTTCTCATTCAAGATTATCTTCCAAGTCATTAACATCTACCAAATTCTGTTCTTCAAGAACCCTATATGCCAAAAGAACAACATTATCAATGAAAATTAGATCAGTTGAACTACTTATGTTATTAAGATTCTTAGTAAAGAATAAAATTTAATTATTAGAAAACTATAAGAAAATATATCGAAATTAATAATGATAATAACATACATTTCCCGAAGGTTTAAATTAAAACGAACAAAAACCAAGTCATTTAACCTCCTATGCTCTAATATATTCTTCACTTAGAGTGGATAAATTCAAATGTGTTCCAATTTCGTTCACAGCCTATTGCACTCACACATTAACTTAAAATTTGAATTACAAACCTTTTCAATTCTAGAACATCATTTTTAAGTTGATCCCACCAAAAAATGTATGTCGTAAGATAGCAAAAGTAGCGTTATAAGCAAAATAAAGTGATAATTAATTTTCAACAAATAAGAAAAAAGAATCAACTAATACCTGGAAAAAATTTTCCTCTTTGTCAAATAGCAATCGACATTTCAAAATCTGCATAAGACAACTTATAAAGCTCCATTAGTGAGCTTAAGAGATATTGCATTGCATCAATGCCAATAATGGTTGTAATAGTTAAAAGCATTCATCTATTCACTTCAGCTTGCTTAGTAAGATCTAGCCTAAAATAGACGCTAGGATTCAAAAACGCCTCAACTGCAAACAATAGAGAAGAAAGTTGTCTTTCCTTTCTCTCATTAATGATCGAAGGATGTGGTGTGTGCAAAGAAGGCTTATGTTTTAGATTGGTCTTGATTGCTTATGTCGCTCTCTCCATGACATCAAAAAAATAACTCATTGTTGGCTTTCTTCACTATTAGCCAAGCGAAGCACCCTCACTAAAGGCTCATAAATTCGGATAACAAATTGGTATTGGGACCAAAATTCTCTATCTTCTAGTATAATTTTACAAACCTCCACTTTAGTATTAGACCTAGCATGCTAAGATGCAATTCACTTATCACTTGTAAACATTTGCCTTAACCCTTTCTTCATCATAACAAAAAACTGAAGTGACAAGAAATTTGTTGCAAATCTTGTCACAGCAGGATGACACAAATTCCTACCATTAGTAAATTCCTTATTAAATTCAATACCTATGCATGATTATAGATGAACATGGTCACCTTTTTAGTTTTCTACATAGTCTTATCAATAATAGGAAAATACCTAGGATCCCCTATATTCTCCAGCATTAGGTCAATGCAATGTTCAACACAAAGAGTCCAAAAAAAAGAATTATACTTATTTCACAACCTTTTTCTTGTCGCTTTATAAGCGAAATTATTGTCAATAATAAACTGAACAATGTTTAATGGCCATACTTCATTCACAACTTTATCAAATATCGCAAACAAAGTCTTAGTATTCCTAATAAGGCCAGATGCATCAATAGATTTCAAAAACATAGTGCCATTTGTAGAATAAACCAAAAATAATAATAATAGGCTCTTGTCTCATATTTGTCTAACAATCACATATGATTGAACATCCATAAGTAGCCCAATTTACTCTTCTTTTTGCCAAATAACTTCTAATTTTTGAAATAGAACAACTCAAAAGTTTACCCCTTAAGTCATCAATCGAAGAATCTTTGTATCCTGGACCATTAGAGGCTATTGCATCCATCATAGGTTGATAATAATCAGACTGAGAAGAATTGAATGATTAACCTATATCATACCACCATATAGCTACTTCCATGTCGACATTATGAGTTGCATCTCTTGATTGCATTGCACTATGAATTGAAGGTTGGGCTCTAGGAGTTATTCGTGGTGCAAAAAACTAGTCTGCCTTCTTCTCTACCTCACATTAGGTCCAGGTACTTTTTCAAGGACTTGGGGATGCAACATTACCACCACTACCATTACCACCTTTAACATTTCCACAATCACCATAAAAACCAAAAAACGAACTTCCACTACCAATTTCAAAATTCAACCTTTCCCTTATATCTTTTTCATGTTGATATTCTTCAAGCAATGTTTTCATTTGTCACTTCATATCATGACTTACTTTTTTACAGGGCTCTACATCTCCTTTAACTCCAACTAAATGCTTCTTTAATTGGGTGATTCATCCACCTTTCAAATGCTTGTTACAAAATAAGCAAATTGTATAATTCTTCATACTTGGGACCAATGCAGCATGAGCCTAAGCTAGATCATTATATCATCTTAAAGTAGTTTGATCAAGAGTAGTTGAACTTCCTTCCATTTATCTGTAATAAAAAATGAAAATATTTGTTTTGTAAGAAATTAATCTTTTAGAAGCTTCATCAACAAAATTAGCAATGCTAACGCTAAGTCCTTCATGAGACAATGCAATATAAATAATGTCTTTAACTCTTTATATTAAGCCTAACGAATTAAAGACCCATGAAATTAGAGTAAAATTTAGAAATAGATAGACTTTCCTATTGGAGCGTAGTGAATTCATGCTAAATTTAAAATCGAAGTACCATTCAAAGATTTAAGAAGATGGCTCAACGAATCCAAAAATTGAAGTCATGACTTAAACATCCTTAACTTCACTTTCATTTTTTTAGGAATATGATTATTTCCATTGACATATCTTCATAAATTCTTTCCTTTAATAAATATCTTGAAATAGAATGCACAAGCTGAGTAAGTTTTTTCATTAAGATGAACTAAAAAACTTTCACACTTATTCAAATAGTTAATGCTAAAGTACTATAAATGAGATAAAAATGGAATAATAAGAAAATTAAAATTTGAATATGCAAAGACTATACAATGGACTAATTTTAAGATAAATAAAGGTTGATATACAAGAGACTTGAATTCTTAAGGAGATGGACTAATTTTGGGATAAAAATTAAAGACAACTTAGAGATATAGAATAATTGCAATTACAAAAGTTCCTAATCGGCTTTTTCACAAGACCACAACCGAATTATTATTATGCTCAATTAATTATTTACCCAATATCCAAATACCATTTCAATAATTTTAAGATTATGTCAATTAATTGTTTACTTTGAATTCTTTCCAATTTACATTCTCAGTTTTAAAGTTTTAAGTTAAGTTGAAACTTTAAAGCCTTTTAACTTTTAAATCATGCATCATTAAGTTAAGTTGAAACTTGAAAGCCTTTCTAGCTTTTAACATGATACATGCTATGAATGACCAAAACATTTAACATAAATCAAGACATCAATTATCAATCAACCGAACCACAAATAAACCAAAACCTAACTCCTTTCATTCAACTCTAAATCCAATCCATTATCTAGCTCCAACCAACGGCAAATTATAAATCCTTCACAATTTCATTCCAACTTCCAAGTCCAACCTATACACAATCACAACACAAATGCAATTAACCTGAAAAAATTCAACATAAAAGTGAAAACACACCTAAACAGAAATTCACAATCGGTATTATTCCAGATCGGGTCGGGTTGGGTTTAAATCTAAGTATTATTCCAGATTCGACAATTGCAGATGTGTGGGGGATAGAGGAGAGCAGCCGATGGTGGCGTGGTGCGTTGGTGGTCCTCATGGAGGAGGGTTGAAGCTTGATGGAGGTCCGGATGAGACTCGATGGTAGCGGGTTCGTGTGGTGGAGGAAGATCCAAAGATGACTGCCGGAGAGGGTTCGTGGTAGTCTTGTCGCCAGAGAGGTAGGAGCATTGTCGAAGATGGAGAGGAGAACGGGAGAGAGGGAGAGTGGAGAGGAGACGAGAGTGTGAGATAAAGAGAGGATGGGGTGAGTCTGAGAGAGAGAGAAAAAATGAAATAGCAGAGGAAGAGCAGGCGTCGGGGTGGGGGTTTAGAGTTAAAAGTGTTTGGGTTTTGCAAAAATGTCCTCAGTTTTTATAAAAATTACGGTACCGGCTGATATATGGCTAGTATTTTGAATACTAGCCATTACTGGCTAGTACCAATCGAAAACACCCAGTATCGGCCGGTACCAAATTCTTAGATACCGTTCCATTTTTCGATCAAAAGAAATAGTCAAAATAATTGTATCAAATCCATTTGATATTTTGGAACGAAAATGACCAACTAACACTTTGACTTGACTTTTTTTTATAGGAAAAGCTAAGCCCTATCCTTTCAAAAAAGAGTGGGCGAGGTGCATGGCGCCAGAAATCGAGCCATGTTTTCCTTTCTTTTGTGCTAGTCTGAAGTAAGAGAAGTGAGCTTCTGTTTCGGGGTGCTAAGGGGCTTGATTTTGTTTTTGGAATTAGAGGCATACTATCAGAAAGAGCTTTCTTGGCCAATTGGATAGATCAATGATATCAAAGTAAGAGTACATCTTGGATCTGTCGATTATGTTATGGTCGGAGTCCTACTCAAGGCGACCTAGTGTAGTAGTTCCCACTGGAATCAAAATCTTTAGTTGGATCGCTACCATGTGGGGCGGTTCACAAAAGATCGGTCGGTGACCTTACCCTCCTCTCAACTCTCGGGTTCTTCCCCAGTTGTGTTAGTTGGTTGATCGGCCTACCTGGTTTGCTTATCCAAAAAGACTTGGGAAGAAAGACACAAACTAAAGGATCGCACGTAATCTGAAGGATTGAAAAATGGAATGGTATCTAAGGATTTTGTACCTGCCGATATTGGGTGTTTTCAGTTGGTACTAGCCAGTACCAACTAGTGTTCAAAACGGTATTTGAAATCTTAGGGAAGCGGGAGGGTAATTTTTCAAAAATGTTTTAAAAAAATTGCTGAAAAGTTCTTCTATATTTCAAAGTTTACAACAATGTTTTAAAAACCGAACGTGCATCAAATCGGTCAAAGGAAATGTTTAAAGTTTAAAGGTTCCACCGATATTAAACTGTTATAAAATCGGTATGCAATAAACAAAAAGTAAAATATATAAATATAAGTAAAAATAAAATATTTTATTGAAATAAAAATACAAAAATTTTTATTATATATTGAACTAATTAAAGTTTAAATATCACTTCTTAAAATATTCTAAAATTATCTTAAACAAATTTCTTTATCTATACTAAATTACTAAGTAATAATTTTTAGTATTCTTTTTTAAATATACTACTTTAAAATTTAAATAAATTTTTTTATCAGCAAATACTAATATTCTTAACATCTCAAAATAATTAAATATTAGTTTTATTTTTATTTTTAAAATTTACTGTTTATTTTAAATATAATATAAAATATAACATAATAAAGTCTAATTATTTTTTTGGGAAAAAAAACAATGTAAAAGTATAACTCACTTCCGTGAGACCGTAACACACTCAGAAAGACAACACCAACAAATCTCTCTCGAGTTATTGATTGTCCCAATGCTTCAAGTTCCATTTAAAGAAGAAAAAACGGGTTTTTTATGTTAAACACTCAAAACGCACAGATAGCTTTTTGGGTGTTTTCTTCAAGTTCCATATGATTTAAAGAAGAAAAAACGGGTTTTTTATGTTAAACACTCAAAACGCACAGATAGCTTTTTGGGTGTTTTTGTTTGTTCTGGCATACCTCTTCTCTCCTCTGAAGCTTCGATGTTTTGTTTGTTCTGCCATCCATTGGAGATTTTGAGAGGCTCATCACTAATCTTAAGTGGTTCTCTTCTCCTATCTGGTATTTGCTGGAAATTTTGAGAGGCTCATCACTAATCATAAGTGGTTCTCTTCTCTTTGGTATTTTGTTTGTTCCTTCTCTCTGTCCTCTTTGGGTTTTGCAATTTCTCTTAGTACGTTTCGAAGGAGCTTTGTTATATTCTTGTTATTGGATTGGTAGAGGGATCAATGGTTGTTCACTCACTTCATCAAGCAGATCCAAAAGTGATTAGTTAGAGGAAACTTGCTTAAGCTTTCGAAGGAAGACCTCTTGTGTCTATGGTGACCCATCGTGAAGAAGAAGGAGAACTGGACTTGCGGTTCTTCACTATTCAGAAAAATCAGCTGGTTTATCGTTTAACGAGTCGGTTTTCATTCATAGAGGTTAATAATAAAAATCGAACCGAAAATCGGGCTGATTCGAGGCCAATTCGGTTGAACCATTCGGTCCGGCTTAATTTTTAAATCATTAGTTTACGGTATTGGCTAATATTTGGTATTTTTAAAAAAATATAATTTTGTACCATTTTTTGATTGATACGCTACGAAATTCATATCTTAGATTAGGAGAGATCTTGTCTCTTATGTGGTAACCATCAGAAAAACAATATTACAGATTCACAGCAGATGATAGTATAATTGTTTCTACACTAGAAATTAGGAACGTCGACTTTAAATTCCATACATGCTTGCCATCATTTGTATGTCGTATTTAAAAAGTATCTCAACCATCTTTGTACCTTTGTAATATTAATGATACCATTTCTGTTATTAAGTTTGATATGGCCTGCCTCTAACTTGACATTTAATTAACTCTTTAATTATTTCACTTACATTTCTTTATCATTTGGCCCATTTAACTTAACATTTAATTGGTCACATCATGTTTCCTTTAATTTCTTATTAATTTGATTAAAAGTTATTTTACATAGTTAAGAAATCGCATCTCAAGTATATAATTTGTAACACAGAGTTTAATAATTTAATTTAATTAATTAATCACAATTTTCAATTAAAGTAAATTATTTTAACTTTCAATTTATTTGTCAAATTTCTAATCTAACAAAAACATTGATTCAAATTATAGTGATCTAAATTAAGAGTGTGTAAGTAATTCACTATCAGAAAAGTAAGAATTAGCGACGGAAAATAAAACGTAGCAAATTAGCGACGGAAAAACTATTTCCGTCGCTAAAATCGAAGTGAAAAAATTCATTTAGCGATGGTTATCATTTCCGTCACTAAAAATAGAGGGAAACTGTCCCGGCAAAATTAGCGACGAATGTTAGGGACAATAAAAGTTTCTGTCGATAATTACACTAAAATTGGTGACAGAAAATCTATTTTTGTTGCTAAAATCGACGTGAAAAAATTTTGTATAGTGACGGTTCTAATTTCCGTCGCCAAAAATGAAGGGAAACCGTCCCGACAAAATTAGTGATAGACTTTAGGGATGGTAAAGTTTTCCGTCGGTAATTATACTGAAATTATTATGGAGGGAAGGCAGTATAATAAAATTTAAAGGCGAGAATTAAAGGTGGTATAATAAAATTTAAAATTTCTGACGAAAATTTTCGCCGCTAATTTCCGTCGGTAAATCACGTTTAAAACACCCGAGCACCCCTTCCCTCCCCCCTGGTCCATCTTTTTCATTTCTTCTTTGGTGCTCTTCGGTTTTCTTCCTCCTCCGGTGACTTCCTCTCTCTTCTAGTGAGTTCCTTTTTCTTTCTTGCTTTTTTTCTCTTCGGTTTCTTTATTACTCTATTTTGGTGGGTTTTTGCTTGTCATATATAGTATTGATTTATGTATTGAATTCTTTTTGTTGTTGAAGAAGAAATGAGTATTGTTGAAGAAATCCCATAAGATCCAATATAGGGAAGCTCTCTGAATACTCTACTGAATCCTGGTTAGTTTGCGTCTTCAATCTTTCTTTTAGCTCTCCTCATCTCTATGTTAGTTTATAGGCATTTCTTTGATCTGAAATTTTGCTTCTTGTATATTTCTTGTAAGTCTATTAAGGCTATAGAAGATATTTCTTAACGCAATATTCCAACGAGCCATTTTGCCTGATTTGTTTTGAGGGAAATGTGTAATCGTTAGGTACTTTCTGTTTGGCGACTTTCGTTTCAATTGCGTTTCAGGGGAATCGAAGCTATAGAAACGTTAAGCAAGCAGGGAACAGACTAAAGGAGGCCTCCTCTCTTGTAGAGGCTCCGAGAGAGAGATGTTGTTGAAAAGATGGTTGGTTCTGCTCAAAGAGGTTGAGAAATTTGTGACTAGTTCTACTGAAGATAAAAGGAAGAGTCTTGAAGAACACCTTGTCAACGACGATGGGGACCTTTTTTTAAAAAAAATTAATTTTATTTACCGACGGAATTTTATTTTCCGTTAGTAAAATGATCGATATTTACCGATGAAATTTTTAGATCCATCGGTAAATTTACCGACAACCGTTTTAACGATATTGTTGGTTGTCGGTAATTTTCATCGCTATTTTACATTACCGAAGGAATTCAAATGTTTTCCGTCGGTAATTTCTGTTGCTAAACGCCTTATTTCTTGTAGTGATTGATTATGAGAGTTTACAATTGCACGGAAAATAAATGTAAACAAGAAATCAATTTTTTATGTGCCTAATAAACATGTGTTAGGGTCTCTTTAATTTTTCGTGCAAATTATAAATTATTTTTGTTAGATTAGAAATTCGAGTGTTAATCTGTTTATATTTGTACGCTTAATTTTATGCTTACTAAGATAAATATGAATTATAATTTACAAATAAAATATTTGTACAAAGGAAATAAAATGAAGAACATATATAAAATTGTTATCTAAACAGTTTAGTATTTTTTCTTCTTTTTATGTGAAAATTATTATATGATAATTAAAGGTTGACTTAAATTTAAAATAATTATAATTATAAATTCAATAAAAAATCCTTAAAATTTTAAATTTATGTGATAACATTAAAACTTAAACTTTTTAATTTTTGAATTCAACTCATGTAGTGGGTCAACTTATACCCATCCAATTCTAAAGTATATTAAATAACTAGCAGAGTAATTATGCGCAAATGCGCAGTAAAAATTTCCTGTGAATTTAATTGAAATTAAAATGGAAATTAAAAATTTTATAATTAAATTATAAGTAAATATTTTAATTGTATAATAAATACGTGAAAATTTAAATTAATAATTAAATAATAAAAAATATAAATACGTAACGAAATTTACATTGCCTGTATTTATTGCTTGTGTAGTTTAGGTGAAATGTTGGAGTAAAGAAATAAGATCATAGTAAAAAAAATTGGCAAAAATGCAATAAGCTGAAAAAAAAGTAATGGGCAAAAGAATGCATTAAAAAATTCTATAGTTGTGTAATAAAACAAGCATTAAATGAGGGGTAGTACTCGAAGTTTTTCTTAGAGATACGTTAAAAATAGCTTACATGTGTAGTATAACTATAGCTTAATGTATAAGCTTTTTAATTTGTCTTTCATAAAATTTTTCTAGTCTGGAAGACTACTTCTTTCAGATCGTTGGCCATCTTTATCATTCGATTAGTTTCATACATCTCGATATAGCGAAGAGCATGTGAACTATTATGTGATTTTTTATTCCGTGCATGGTATCCAATAAGTATTTCATCTAGCTCATTTTTACGATCATATGTCTCTTTTATGGCATTTTTCAAATATCTTTTGCGCTCGAAATAATAATAATAATAATAATAATCGTCATCATCAATACATAAATTAAAAATTATAAAACATTAGGACAATTCTATATAGCAATAATAAGTACATATACTTAAGTAGAAAATTAATAATGCCAAAAATAAATTAGAATAACAATAATTAAATTTATAATAATAGTAGATTTAATAAAAAAAATTCAGTATATTAATAATAAGTAATATACTGAAGTACAAAAGTAATCATAATAATCACATTAAACTGGCTGAAAAAAACTAAGACGAAGCAGCGGAAGCCAAAATGAGACGAAGCAGCAAAAGCCAAAGTGAGATGAGAGCAAAAGTCAAACTAAGATGAAATGCGGAGACGAAAGAAAGACAAAGTGCAAAGACAAAAGTAAGACGAAGCGAAGAAGCAAAAATAAGACGAAGCGCAGAGACAAAAGTAAGACGAAGTGCAAAGACAAAAATAAGACGAAGTGGAGAAGAAAAAATAAGACGAAGTGCGGAGACAAAAGTAAGACGAAGCGCGGAGACAAAAGTAAGACGAAGCGGAGAAGCAAAAAAAAGACGAAGCGCGTAGACAAAAGTAAGACGAAGGGCAAAGACAAAAATAAGATGAAGCGCGGAGACAAAAGTAAGACGAAGTGGAGAAGCAAAAATAAGACGAAGCGCGGAGATAAAAATAAGACGAAGTGGAGAAGCAAAAATAAGACGAAGTGCGGAGACAAAAATAAGACGAAGTGCGGAGACAAAAGTAAGACGAAGCGGAAACTAAGACGAAGTGGAAACTAAGACGAAGTGGAAACCAAGATGAAGCGGAAGCCGAGATGAAAATAAGACGAAGACCCGATACCACATTAGATGGATAATCAGTCTAAGTTGGTTACAGAACTCAACAGAATAACTGTTTCTTCAAAGATCAAGAAACAAGAAGAAAGAAGTGGTTATCAAGAAGCGGGTGAAGACGAAGGCTATAAATACGAGTCGGAGTTGAAGACTGCAGAAGTTAGTGACTTTGAAAAGAAGTTAGTGATTTTGAAAGTGTTAGAGATTTTAAAGCTAGAAACTCTGTATTCATTGTGCTAAACATTGAGAGCTATTATTCTCTGTAACAAAGCTCGCAATCATCTTTCTGTAAGAAAGAAGAAAAGCTGATAGGCTGAAAAGGCTAAGTGTGAAAACAATACTTGTTGTAAGAGACCTGAAGAGGCTCGGTGAAAAGAATACTTGTATTTTTTAGAAGACAATTCTGAGGACTGGACGTAGCTCACGGTTTGGGGTGAACCAGGATAAATTGTTGTGTCAACTTCTACTATAAACTCTCAACTTTTATTCGTATTGTTTTTACACAAATACTTAGAATTTAACTGTAATACAACGTGATATTTTCACTTAAAAGTTTTTGAGAAAGCAAGTTTTTCAAAAATATATAATGGGATTGTATTTACGAAGCGGTTATGAAGAAAAGGGTGAAGACGAAGGCTATAAATATGAGTCAGAAGATGAAGTGCGAAGACAAAAGTTAGACGACGCGGAAATTAAGACGAAGTGGAAACTAAGACGAAGCAAAAACTGAGATGAAAATAAGACTAAGACCCGATACCACGTCCGATGGATAATCAGTTTGAGTTGGTTACAAAACTCAACTGAATAACTGTTTCTTCAAAGATCAAGAAACAAGAAGAAAGAAGCGGTTATCAAGAAGCGGGTGAAGACGAAGGCTATAAATACGAGTCGGAGACGAAGACTGCAGAAGTTAGTGACTTTGAAAAGAAGTTAGTGATTTTAAAAGTGTTAGAGATTTTAAAGCTAGAAACTCTGTATTCATTGTGCTAAACATTGAGAGCTACTATTCTCTGTAACAAAGCTCGCAAACATCTTTCTGTCTAAGTGTGAAAACAATACTTACTGTAAGAGACCTGAAGAGGCTCGGTGAAAAGAATACTTCTATTTTTTAGAAGACAATTATGAGGATTGGACGTAGCTCACGGTTTGGGGTGAACCAGGATAAATTGCTGTGTCAACTTCTACTCTAAACTCTCAACTTTTATTCTTATTGTTTTTACATAACTACTTAGAAGTTAACTGCAATACAACGTGATATTTTCACTTAATAGTTTTTGAGAAAGCAAGTTTTTCAAAAATATATAAGGGGATTGTATTTACGAAAAAGAATACACAATTCAACCCCCCTTCTTATGCATTTTGTATATCAAATATAAAGTCTATACTTACACGTGATTTACTTCAATTAATGTATTAATGTAAATATTATTATTGCTGTTACATACACACACACTCACACACACACATATATATAATATCATAAGAAATTTATATATGACTAATTAGTATTAATTATAATATATTTAGCACCGATCAAAAGATGTTCTATTCTATAAAATTTACTTAATTAATTAACTAATTAGTTAATTTTCATTAATTGAAATTGACAGGGAAAATAAAAAAATTTGCAAATAAATTATAAGGATAATAATTCTGGATAAAGAAATAAATACAGCTAATAATAATAAGGAAATTAGTGAGACTGTCCAATTTGAAAATTCCAAAATTTTTTCCACCGTTATATTATTATTAATAATTATTATGTATTTTCATAATAATAGATGTAAGGAAAAAATTAATAAATTCAAAAATGAAAGGAATAAAATTAATAGCCATGAGGAATTTAATATTACTAATAATACCGATAATAAGTACACATACTCAAGTAGAAAAATAATAAAACTGCAAATAAATCATAACAAAAATAATAAAATTAATAGGAATAGTAAATATTCAAAAATTTTCAGTACATTAATAATAAGTAATATACTAAAATACAAAGCAGATGATAATAATGTCATTTAAAAAATTTTAATTAATAAGAAGGAATTATATATTATTAATAAAAATAAATTGAAGCAAACATACTTAAATAATGATAAGGAATATAATACAATCATAATAATCAAAATAAAAACATCTAATGATAAAAACGAATGTAAAAAAAATACAAAAATTTTGTAAAAAAGGGAAGGGCGAGAGTGGAAAATTTAAGAAAAGCATAATGTAAATCAGGAAGAGGATTATAATAATAATAATAGTTATTATTATTATTATTATATATATATAAATATAATAAAAATATATTTATGTAAATTGTATTATTCCTATTATATGTATATATATATATAGATATAATAACAAATATATATATATATATATATCACTAATTAGTAGTAATTATTATATATTTAACAATAATTAAAAAATTTAATGCTCTTCAGAATTTAATTAATTAATGAACTAATGAACTAATTTTAATTTAACTGTTAATAATTAGCTCAAATATTTTCTGTAATTTGCAATTAAATCTAATTTACATATTATTAATTTCCTAATTACATCATAATTAATAAAATGAGCAAAATATAACATAAATACATTTTCTGACAATGCTATATATGTATATATATATTATAATCAGAATTTAATCAATTAATTTACTGATTAGCTAATTTGTATTTTACTATTAATGATTATCTCATATATTTTCCGCCATTTTTATTTATATTTAATTTATATATTATTAATTTACTAATTACATTATAATTAATCAATTGGCTGTCAATATAATAAATTCTAATTAACATAAAAGTAATATAATAAATAGATTAATTAATATTTAGTATTATTCACTAATTAGGCCTTATATTTTTGTCATTTTTAAAGTCCTCAACGCTTTTCTCCAAGGCAAAATCGCGCAACATACAGTCTTCTTATCTTTTAGCTTTGACTATTTTTTTTAGTTGCAGTTCTAGCTCTAGTTTTCGTTCTAGTTGAGGCCACAAAAGCTGCAGTCTTAGTTCTAGTTCTGATTCTAATTCTACTTCTTGTTCAAGCACTTTTAGGAGAGCAGTTATTGTTAGTCCGAAATTGCAAGTCTCACGAGAGGTTGAATTTAGAAAAGCGTTTCTTATATTAAGATAATTATTATATCAATAAAAACAAATATGCGATGAACAAGTACAGCATAATATTATATAGCATATTTTGGTAATATAATTAAACACAATCATAATATACGATCAATAATTTGGAATAAACAAATTTAGTAAGCTTCATTAATATGTAACGAAAACAATAAAAAATATAAACGGGATAAAATTTCATTGGTTTTGGAGAAATTTCAATGTCGGCAGGGTGTAGTTGGACAGTAGGGATTATGGGTAATTAACACTCAATGTCGCTAGCGTGCACTTGCACGATAGCAATATGTTGAAAAAAACCCTCACTTTGCTACACTTCAAGGTACGAAGATTTCTTATTATTATCATAAAATATATACATATAATAGCATATAAATATTACTGGCATATTAACATAATATAATTTTGTTACACAATATAATAAGGAAAATCTAAAATTTGAACATGAAAATAAGAGGTAAAATGGTTTGTTTTTTAGATTTTATATGACGTGAGTGTTAGGTTACAGTAGTTAATTTAAACAGTAAGATAAGACAACTAAACGATGCGATTAATTGATTAAGAATGCAAAATTGATATCGAGGGAAAAATGGTTATCTTGTATATCTAAATTAATGACAAAAGTAAGGCTTGCAAAGTAATTGTGTAATTCAATAAGGGCCAAGAAAATTAACAACGTCGGATAACAATAAAAAAATTACAAAATAAAATAAGGAAACGGATGAAACAAATACAAGAAATTAAGGCCCCGTTTGTTTTCACTTTTTTTTGCCGTTTTCGGTTGTGGTTTTTATTAAAAACAAAACCTTCTATTAAAACATGTTTGGTAGACATTACTGTGTTGCGGTGTTTTAAAAAATAAAAAAACCACAACCAGTTTACGAAAACGAGAAAAATATGTTTCCGTAATATTTCGCAACAGGTTTTCTTCTACTCTAAATCAGTTTTTGCTCTTTACTGCGCCGCATCTTCATCTTCCCGCATCTTCATCTTCATCTTTAAACCACAAAATGAAACTCTGTTAGTTCTCAATTCTCACAGCCTGAGTTCCATGGTACAATCATCACCTACTTCGTTTAAAATCCCAAATCTTCACCAGCCCACCATGTTTCATGCAGATT
>JANKOE010347736.1:0-16159 GCA_026284465.1 Erythroxylum citrifolium | reverse complement strand
CTTTACAACCAAACACATCTGCCTGGAGACGGAGACAAGATTCTCTGTTCTGTCCACCATCAACCAAACAGCTCTCTATCCCCAGTTTCTGTTCCGTCCTGTCCTGTTCTGTCTCGTGCTGTTCCGTCTCCAGCAACCAGAGACGCTAACCAAACGCACCGTTAAAAGACAAATCTTTTAAGTTGCATAATGTTGGCATTAGGGATAAGGGAGCAGTAGGAGGAGTGGGGTAAAGGGAATAAAACTAGGAGTATTTTAAGTTGAAGAAATAATAATTGGGTGGAGAAGAATAGATGGTTGATATTTTTTTTTAATAGAAGACAAATGCAATAAAAAAGCAGAAGCGGACAGGTTCCTTAAAGATGTTTGTTGTTTTGCTGGCTTCTGAAGATAGACAGCCAGGGTTTCCTTTCTTCAGATCCGAAGAAAATGGTAAGAAATCTAAAAAACTGTGTAAAATAATGGATAATTAAGTGAGGTTAAATTTTGTATTTGTACGAAAGCAAGCGCACATTGACATACACACGAAACAGTCACTTCCAACTACTGCTGTCACAGTACCAACTTGATCTTTTCTGTTTTTCTTTTTATTTATTTATTCCTTGTTTTAGTCACTACAAATTAACAATAAAGATTGAGGCGTTTGAGTCCTTTTTCCTGTTCTTTCAGTGTATGTGTGTGTGCTTTTTGGATTCTTGCATGATCCAAAAAGTTGCTCTCTCCCTCTCTCTCTCCCTGTGTCTCTGCTGATCAGTGATGGCTTTTTTATCTGCTTCTCTGTCGGCCATCGATTTCTTTTGATTGAATCTTTTTGAACTGCATGAAGATTCACTATGATGGCTTTTTTACTTTTCCTGTGATTTCTTTCTTCATTTTGCTTTTTTGGAGCCTGTGTGACTCAAATGTTTCACCTTTCACCTCACAGGTTTAAGAGGAAATCTGCCTAGTGTAGACTTCTGTATTTTCTGCTACTAATATCTGAAAGAACAGGGCTTGCTTGGTAGATCCTGGAATGAAAGATTGCTCTCTCTTTTTCTTGGGCGATTGACAAAAGCATGTGTGTAAAGATTGGAAACCCAGTTCGATGTTTCCAATTTTGAGGTTGGAAGTCTTGTTAATTTTGGGTTGTTAAGCAACTCACAGGTCGGATTTTCTGAAACCAAATTTTGGGTTCAGGAGAGGAGCACCTGCCCGAATTATATAGTTCCGGCATGCGTGATACTTTCTAAAGCAGTAAACTTTCATCCTCTGTTATCGTAATTCTTGGGAATACCAAGTTCAAGTTAGGAAGCTGTTTCAGCTTTGAATTTGTTTACTCTAGCCGCGGAGTTAAAAGGCTTCTTCTTTTCATAAAAGTTCTTCTCTTGATCATCATATATGCTTTGTGAGGTAATAATCTTAAGTTGATTGTGCTTTATTAATTTCTTTCTTAAAGTGATGCTTAATTCTGTTTGATCTATGGGGTTTTACAGCACTTACTGAGATATAATCTACCAGTGACGGTAAAGGAGGAATCTTTATGTTCAAATAGTGTTGAAATGATTACGTTCATGGAATCGAAGGAGAAACTGAAAGAGATAGACAAGTGCTTGGACTCTCAGCTTTGGCATGCTTGCGCCGGCGGCATGGTCCAAATGCCTGTGGTGAACTCTAAGGTTTTCTACTTCCCTCAAGGCCACGCCGAGCACGCCGGTGGTCCGGTTGATTTCAGGACCTTACCTCGCCTCCCGCCATATATTCTCTGCAGAGTATCTGCTATCAAATTTATGGCCGACCCTGAAACAGACGAAGTCTATGCCAAAATGAAGTTGGTTCCAACTAATGCTAACGACCATGATTTGCAGGACCAAGAAGCTTTAGTGAACGGGACAGAATCTCAAGATAATAAGCCGGCTTCGTTTGCTAAGACTTTAACACAATCGGATGCTAACAACGGTGGAGGGTTCTCTGTGCCAAGGTACTGTGCGGAGACCATTTTTCCTCGGTTAGATTACACGGCGGATCCTCCTGTGCAGACCATTCTTGCAAAGGATGTCCATGGTGATACGTGGAAGTTTAGGCATATATACAGAGGGACGCCTCGGAGGCATCTGTTGACCACTGGTTGGAGTACTTTTGTGAATCATAAGAAGCTTGTAGCTGGGGATTCAATAGTTTTCTTGAGGGCCGAGAACGGGGATCTCTGTGTTGGGATTCGGAGAGCAAAAAGAGGGATTGGAGGTGGACCTGAGTCGTCATGGAATCCTGCTGGTGGCAATTGTGTTGTTCCTTATGGAGGGTTCGCTGCCTTTCTGAGGGAAGATGAGAATAAGCTCGGGAGAACTGGGAATGGTTCGAATGCGAACGGTGGTCTTGTGGGTAGGGCGAAAGTGAGGCCTGAATCTGTAATTGAAGCAGGAAGTTTAGCTGCGAAGGGGCAGGCTTTTGAGGTTGTTTACTACCCTCGAGCGAGTACTCCAGAATTTTGTGTCAAGGCTTCTTCAGTGAAAGTAGCACTGCGGATCCGGTGGTGTTCAGGGATGAGGTTCAAGATGGCCTTTGAAACTGAAGACTCTTCACGGATTAGTTGGTTTATGGGAACAATCTCTGCTGTTCAGGTTGCTGATCCTCTGCGTTGGCCTGATTCACCTTGGAGACTTCTCCAGGTAACTTGCTGCTTTTAATCCCAATTTACTGTTGGTTTATCTGGGTCCTTCACTGTTATGTAGATTCAACATTGCCATAGCCTGATAGCCATGAAATTATTGCTTCATCTGACTAGTTCCGGGTTCGAGTTGTCCCTGTATGTTATCGCAGATTTCATTTCATAACATGTGATAAGATTGAGCTTGAGCCAACTAGTTTAGATGACACTGTATTACATTTAAATATTTCTTATTTTTGGAGCAAGGAATGTTTTTCTATTGCCTTCAGATGATGAATCTGCTAGACTCTTCGGACATCACCATTTGATTTGTACTTCCAGGTTATATATAATTGCTCAACAAGTACTGTCCAGACACAGGCAGAGCTGTGATATATTGCCTGGTTAAAGCACCTTAGTCTGAGCTTATGATTTTTATGACCTTAAGTGCCTACATTTTAGTTTTTAGTTTCTATTCTTCGAACCAAATGAATGGAAACTTCAAGTCTTATAGATTGATAGAGATTGTTGCATGTGTGGAAATGACTTCTTTTTTCGGCCGGCCAAATTCAGTTCTCTGAATCTTTCTTATAAGTTGGGAAATTCTGATACAGGTTACATGGGATGAGACGGATTTGCTTCAGAATGTAAAACGGGTCAGCCCTTGGCTAGTGGAATTGGTATCTAACGTGCCGGCCATCCATCTTTCCGCCTTTTCACCACCAAGAAAGAAGTTGAGGCCGCCACAGCATCCAGATTTCCCCCTTGATGGCCAATTTCCGTTGCCAACATTTTCCAGCAACTTCCTTGGGCCCAGCAGCCCTTTCGGTTGTCTAACTGACAACACTCCTGCTGGCATGCAGGGAGCCAGGCATGCTTATTATGGTTTACCTTTATCAGATCTTCACCTCAATAAACTGCAGACAAGTCTACTTCCGGCTGGTTTCCCGTCAATACTTGATCATACTGCTGCACACAATAGAATCTCGTACGGTCCAGTTGTTCCGAAGCCTAGCATGAGTGACAATGTTTCTTGTATTTTAACTATGTCACATTCTTCCCAGACTTCAAAGAAACCTGATGATGCAAAAACACCCCAGCTTGTACTTTTTGGTCAGCCAATTCTTACTGAGCAGCAGATCTCTCTAAGCTGCTCAGCTGATGCAGTGTCACAAGTTCTTACAGGAAATAGTTCATCTGAGGGTAATTTAGATAAGGCAGCCAATTTTTCTGATGGCTCTGGGTCTGCCCTTCTTCAAAAAGGCCGACCTGAACTTTTGTCTTGTGAAGGTTTACAATGGTGTAAGGATAGCCGCCAAGACACTGAGCCCTCTCTTGAAACTGGTCACTGCAAAGTCTTCATGGAATCAGAGGACGTGGGTCGCACCCTTGATCTCTCCTTACTTGGGTCATATGATGAATTGTACAGAAAAATGGCAGACATGTTTGGCATCAAGAATTCTGAGACACTGAGCAACGTGCTTTACCGAGATGTGAGTGGCACTATCAAACATATCGGAGAAGAACCATTCAGGTCATTTTTTGTTTCCTTTTTCTGTTATAAACCATTCTTTTGGGGCCTGTCATTTGTTGAATTCGCATCACTGGTGATCTGACAATGACATTGCTACTCATTTCTTGCAGCGACTTCATGAAAACAGCAAGAAGGTTGACGATTCTAATGGATTCAAGCAGTGACAATGTTGGCAGGTAGTGAAGAAATAAGCTTCGTTTTCAAGTTGTACAGCCAGTTCCAGTACTAACCTTTTACTCTTCTTCAAGTTGTGGGAGGTGCTGCTCCAATATAATTCATTGGTCTTCCAAGCTATACTCTTCTTGTTTTTATCATTGTGGTTTTAGAAGCAAGGAATAAGTGGATTTTTGAGAACTTCCATCCATTCTTATATTTCATCCCAAGTCCCAACATTTGCTGTCATTATATAAGCTAGTCCCCTAATTGTCTATCTTCCATTTGTAATTTTCTTCTTTTTGGGCAGTCAAGTCCGACAAGTAGAAGTCTTTTGAAGGACTGTTGTTGTATGTAAAGAAAAAAAAAAGCATTTTCTGAATGGAAACCTGGTGAAGGGATTTCCAGAACATACAAGCAATTGCAAATTCCTTATTCCAACAGTAACTTCTGAACTGGTGTTCCTGCCTTGTGTCCGTCTTGTCTGACTTCAAGAAAATGAAACCTTCCCCAGTGGAGTGGTAATTTGAATTTAGGAGCTGCTAATCGTACAAGATTTGGTAAGAATATAAGTATTATTATTATTTATTACTCCCATTGCAGAAAGAATGGAGACATCAAATCCCATGGCTGTCTTTGACTTGGACGCCCCAAGTTTTGGTTGGAAATTTTGGAATCATTCTCAAATGTCTCAAAGTCATAACCAGTTAGAAAAAGAAGCAAACAATAAAAATACGTTAAGCAAGAGGATTATGAATGCATAATGTGATTGTTCCGTGCATGACTCTCCAAAAGCCAGGTGGTTAGAGGTCTAATCAGAGCTTACACCATATAAATAGGCTGAGTTGACTTAAACCCTTCGAAGGGTATTAGAACATATCAGATGTTTCACACGACAACAGATTCTCGATGGACATACATATCTGCGCAGGATACTCTGCCAGTAACCTACTGCCACATGTAATCACCAAAAATTAGTAACACATCTAATCAAATTCCAGAAATGGGTTTCAAAGGCAGAAGTCCACACCATCACATGACAGTCTCTTATTAATAAACGTACATGCCATCCTCACTTGTTTACACAACATTAGAAAAATCCAATTCAGTTTGGCGTTGGGATTGTGAAAACATTATTGTCAAAGACAAAGTCAATAGCTTTGTTTTCTTTTTGTAAGAGAAGAAACAAAACCAGGTTAAAGCAGTAACGTCCAAAGAGAGTAGGTGATTTAGGTGTATCCTGGAATATGGAAACTAAGCAGCTGAAGAAAGACTAAAACACATTCTCTATGATAACACAGTACACAAACACAAACTTCTAAGAATCCTACTCAGCCACACGTGAGCAAGTGTGGCCCCTAGAAGTGGGTGGCTTTGTTTATATTTTTCTTTGTTTGCTAAAACCAAGGTAATAATAGATTCACGTGTGGCTAACGTAAGCAGATACAAAGTCTGAGTGAAAGAGAGCGTCAAGTCGCATGTGTTGCGGCGTTTCGATGATTGGCTGTTCTTTGTTTGATTTCTTAACCCAACATATAAAAATACATAATTACCCTTGTATCATAAGAATGGAACAACCTAAGCCGACGGAGATGGCTGTGTTCCATTCCTTGAGCAATGATCCATGCATGTGGGCAAGACAAAAACCACTTAGCTTTAGGTTTTGGTGTAGGGTTACTGACAAAACAGTACATACAACCCTGAACACAAGCCTTTTTGACGATGAGATCCTTAGTTGGATTGTGAGAAATTTTGCTGATATCGTGTGATCAACGCCTTCTCTTGCTGTCTTTCTTCTTTCACTCCTCCAATATCGTTTTTATATACACTTTTTGTTCATCTCATTGGGACTTGTACCAACATGTTCACTTGCATTATGACATTGTTTGCTGATAAATAGTTTGGACAACTGGGGTTACTATAAAAGTACTAGAAAGAAGCTGATGAGGAACAATGGGCTGGGTGGGTCATTAAAACCAATGGTCAAAATTAGCACGGAGGAAGTGGGGGAGGGAGACACAGACCATTCCCAAAGCATATTGTTTTAGTTGAGCTCTCTCCTCCATCTTTATTACTTTGTTTTCAGAACCACTTGCCACTATCTAAGGCTATATTTTCTACCCAGGACAATAAAGTATGCCTTCAAGGTTGGGTTGGTACTCGTACTACTGAGCAAGTGGTGGGTACTGGGTAGTACTCCTGACCATTACCTGGGGTTCATTTTTACACTGGCTTCAGAATTACGTCAAGAACACAACTGCCAACTGCCAGTATCAGTAATCTAACAAAGGACCAATTGCTTTTTTTTTTTTTTCCCACATAGAAAAAGCTGGGTTTTGAAAGATCCAAGTCGGGGCCAAAAGAAGCATATGATACACGGGACAGGGCACCTCATGAGTAGTTGTTAAAAGTTAAAACCTTGTCTCTTGTCTGGCGCTAGCTTTGAGGTCTTTTCTTATTCGGACTTTATTTGATAATTATGACCCGCTTTTTCAATTTCCATAATCCAATTTTGACCAGATTCACATTTTTTTAAAGAAATCACCAAAATAAGAAAATATTTATAATTTAATATCAATGTAAAAAATCACTGCAAATCTTTATAATTTATTTTTATTTTAATTGATATTACTACAATGAAATTGGATATAGTTTAAATCTGATAGATGTCTTGAATCCTAATTCAAAATTTACTTTGTTAATGATTAATAATTTATCAATTTATCGTGTTTTATTAATAGTTAATAGTTATTAATACACCAACAAATAAGAGGATTTAATTTTTATTT
The DNA here is from genome assembly GCA_026284465.1 of Erythroxylum citrifolium. Taxonomy (NCBI): domain Eukaryota; kingdom Viridiplantae; phylum Streptophyta; class Magnoliopsida; order Malpighiales; family Erythroxylaceae; genus Erythroxylum; species Erythroxylum citrifolium. The sequence goes on along the minus strand of JANKOE010347736.1, from coordinate 9,060 downwards.
AACTCATATTTTTAAAATAAATAATAAGTAATTGATTAATTTTTACTATTAATATGAGTTATACATATTTTATTATTTATTTGGTGATAACACTCATTATAATGGATTTTATTGAAAAATTGCACAGTATTTTTATCGAGTCTAATAAATTGATAAAAATAAATTAGTGTTCCTATTAATTGACATAAAATTAAGGAACAATGATGTTTAGGAAAATAATATAATAAAAATAATTAATTAGTGTTCACATGGATTATAGCACTATAAAAAAAACGTCGTTTAATGACAAAAATTATCGACGGAAAACGTTTATATTCTGTCGGTAATATAAATTAGCGATGGAATCAACCGACGGACAACGATGTCATTAAAACGGTCGTAGGTAAATTTACCGACGGAAATATTATGTAACTGTCGGTAAATATACCAACAGATGTCTTTGACTGTCGGTATGTTTACCGACAAATTTGCTGTGAACCATCGGTAAATTTACCTACGGACCTAAATATTTCGTCGGTACTGGTTATTCCGTCGGTGATATTTCTAACGGTTATGATTGATTGTCAGTGAGTATACGGACAGTTCAGAAAATCCTGACGGTTAAGTTGGTGTCGGTTTGCAATATTACCGACGAAACAAAGAATAATCGTTGGTAAATATCTTACATTTTACCGACGGTTTATGGTATTCCGTCGGTAAATATAATGCATTTTATAGATAAGTTTTTATTTTTCGTCTGTAAAGAAAATTAAAATTATTGTTTTAAAAAAATCCCAACATTAAATTTTATTTCATGATCTTATGATTAATGCATAATTTTAACAGTTATGAATTATCTATGCATAATATTTTGATTTGTTTATATATTTAATTTGTTTAAACAGAAAGTTGATTAATGATATAAAGTTAAAATTATCTTAATTGATAATAAAAAAATTATAGTGTATATAATAAGTCTTTGTAATTCAAAGCAAATGACTACAACAATCATATTGTCTTGGTGATCGTGGGTGCTCTGAGGTGCTACCCGCCTTCAACTCATCCACCTCACATCTCAGCTGAACTATGTAGTCCATCAATGTCTCTACTGTGGTCCGAAGCTGATTGACTTCATTGGTTTGCGATTGTCTACTAGATGTTGCTATACTGGACATGGAGGATTGCGAATAATATGTGTTCGCAAATAAACCTAGCTCGAAGATCCTTCCATGACGGTCCTTACCACCCACTGCATCAAGATATGTCTGACTCTCATCAACAGTTTGTTCGTAGTGAGGCTGTTGTTGAATGCTTTTTTGTATTTGGTCCTATTAGGAGGCAATGTTTATATTAGTAAGTGATAATTATTAAGAATTAATGTTAAAGTATAAATTTAACATACATTTAGTTCTCTACATTGGGTGTTGACGAATGTCATACCGTCGTGCTTCTTAGGATGAGTGTGAAAAAACATGTGAGTGTGCAAAAACAACATGATCAAGTATACAAGTGCAAGTACTCTTGTATACTTGATCACGCTAAAATTAACTGAAAAATGCAGCTTCTTCTTGCATTCTTCTATCATTTTTTAATTTTAATGCTAAAATTGTCAATAATTTTTTCTTGACAATTAGTTTGTTGATTGATTTCACATATGACCTAACTTCTATGTTTTGAGCTTGAAGCATCTATCTTTTATGCCAAATGAATCATATAGTTCAAATAGACATCCTTTAATACAATAGTACTTAATCCTTTTGTGTTCATTCCTCTTAAAACTCAAATCAAATCTTGTTGTAATTGTATAAAAATTGTTGCCTTTTTAAAGTGTTTTACAATGTTAAAGACCATCCATAATAACCATTTTATGGAAACAAAATCATGAATATATCTCTTGGTTTGACCACGTCATCACAAAGTTGCATATATTTTGTAAACATTAGGATATCCATAACTAACCAAGAAACTCTCATGATCTTTTACATGAACGTTTATGGTCTCATGACCTACATCAACACTAATGTCAAAATCTAAGTTATAATCATTTAAATTATGTTTCTTTGCATTTCCTTCAACATCTTATTTAGTGTCATTAACATCCATTCCAATATTTTCATTTGATTCAAGTTCTACATCTACATTTGCATCATTAACATCATTAGCCTCTTTTTCATGCTATTTGTCATGTCATTCTATCATAAGTACAAGTGATACTTATCCATCAATAGATCTTAAATAAACATCAACTATACCATACAACTTTAATAATTTAATAAATACTAACGTACTCCAATTGAACTCTAACATCTTCAAACCATCAACTAACTCTTTCTTAAGAATCAAATACCATACACTAATAATATTTTTATAACATAATTTAGCACCTATTTCACGCACGTTTCTCAAACTATCATAAACCAATTCAACATTTTAAAGTTCCTGATCTTCACACTTTAGAATCCCTCTCGAAGTGAAGTTTCCACCACCAAACATCCTTATAATAGTCTTTCTATTAACTATCATCTTATGAAGAAAAATTAAGATAAATCAATCCAACACAAATTACATAATTGATAAGAAAGCTACTTATAATGGAATAGGTTTCTCAGTTAAGCCAAATTAATTATAATACAAAGTTCACAATATATGATGTCACTATATTCAATTTAGGATTGGCAATAGTCCAAATATCATCTTTACAACATATGATAAGCTTGTAAGAATTTATATAATAGTCCGTAATACATTTGACTTGAGTATTTTATTCAATTAAAAACTTGCTTTTCGATTATAAAAAGAGGGACATTATTCATTCTCTAATTCAACAAAACATATAAAACTCAAAGAACTGACATTTTATCAAACATCTTATATAGATAAAAAATTTATCTAAATATCACAACCAAAATCACGTCTTACCCCTTATATCACTAACATTTCTACCTTAAAGTTCTTTTCCAATTTAAAAAATACATAAAAAATGCAAATAAATCAAATACCCAAATTTATACGAAAATACATATGCGAAATACCTCCACAAAAAAACGTCAATGGCCAGAGAAGACGACAACTAGCAGCTCCACAACATTGACGACAGACTAGCTGGCGATGACAAACAGAGGAGCCGACCCCAGAGATGCAGTAGATGTGGGGTTTCCGACGCAGGTGGGAGAGGGGAGAGGCTTCGGGTGAAGGTCTAGGGGAAGGGTTTCGAGTGTGAGTTTTAACTTAAACAAAACAATGTCGTTTGGTTTAAAATTTACTGATGGAATTTACCGACGGACATTTTCCATCTGCAAACTCAAAAATTAATTATCCCGTCATCAATTCCTGCCTTATTTACCAACAGACATTTGATACTGTCACTAAATTCCTAAGCAAATTGGTATTTACCGATGAATTTTGCTACTGACACTAAACGAAAATTTTCCCGACGAAAATAGGATTTCTGTCGGTAATTACCGTCGGTAATTTTCTGTCGCTAATTCTTACTTTTTTTTGTACTGTATAGGTTGTTTGCAATAATAGCATTCATTTAATTATGACTAATTAAAAATAAGTAGGAATGGATAACTTACCGCACCAAGTCTCCCCTCCCTCATTATAAATTAGCCAATGTATAGAAGTTGACCATATCGATTTTGAAGGGATAGGAAATTGCTTCTGATACAAGCAAAGCAGAAAAAAAAATGTGGTAGTTGCATGTACAGATTAATTGGATCCATTGAACAATGACTGGTGATGTGAATGTCCCAAGAATGTTAAGATTATACGATTAAAAAGTAATGTCATGAAGTTCTGATGCGTTCCATAAAATGTGAACAACTCAAACCTCTGCCTTCACCATATACAACGGAGAAGAGGTTATTTTTAAAGACAGAAAGGAAGAGAGTGACAGGTTCACAGAATTCCTTCCATATCTCTACGTCAAGTTCACAAAGTCAATACTATTACAGTTGAATACCTTTAAATTCTGTAAGGTTTTCGTCATCGTGGAGTACATGTATATCTATACATAACCCCCTCTTGGTTTGAAATTCTTCCCAACTGAATGAAGAGTATTTCACTAATAAGACTCTAATTAATCATTAATTTATTAGTATTGTATATCGAGAATCGAAAGGAATCATTCTATAATTTTATGTAAAACTTAATAAGAATGAACATATTATTCTAATTATTCATTGATGCATTAAATATTGTATATCATGATTAGAAAAAAATCATCCTATAATTTTACGTAAAACTTAATATGTAGTTAAGAGGTGAAAGAATTGATATCCTTATAATAGCAATTAACAAAATAATTGACTAAAGTCTGATAATTTACTTTGTGAATAAACACTATTTTTCCTATGTGCAAAGCTTTTTTATATTTTGTGTTTTTTTGGAAAGTGGCTTTTGATATTGTTCTTAGGAGGTGTGAAAATGTGTAAACGCCTCGATTAAAGATTTTTAGTGTTCAACTTGATAAAACTTTTCCATTTTATTCAACAAGTGATGTCCTTTCTGATAAAGTTGGTAAGTTACTCAAGTAAAAAACTCAATTATTAGTTTATATTATTTCTAAACTTGTTGAAAATTTAACTACGTACTCATTTGAAAATTAATCTATAAATATACATCATTTATCAATAAAAATTTTTAGGGTACTTTTAGAAGTTTTTAATATGTGAAGCAATTTTATTACAATATAATATATGTGAAGATTAAGTAAATACGTTAACTTTATAAATATGTGGTACAGAATAAAATTTAAAATTGAACATGAAATTATAAATCTGCATATAATTTATAAACTTGGAAGTTCATATAAAATCAACGAGCATTAAGTTGAAGTTTTAATATTTTTTTCTTAAATTGTGCTCTGGTCCAGTGTTTCGCCAGGAGATTCTAGTTAAGGAAATTCCAGAACTGGGTGTAGAAGCAGCGCTACTATAGAACCAAAATCCGGAATCCGGAATCCAAAATCCAAATCACCCACATCCACATCCACTTCGTATTCGTATTCCTTCTGCTAGTAGTCTAGACATGCCTAGAGCTGATTTGCAACTTACAAGACTTCTTGGACTCGACCAATCCATCAAGAGGGTCATGATATATCAACAGGGTTGTTTCATTAGCGCAGCCATGCTTTGAATTGCCAAAGATATTGCAGAAAACAATGCCGGTTCATGAGTTCTTGTTAAACGGAATGATATTTGTTCCCCTAAATCACAGAGAGGATTAGGCGTAAAACCTACGAAAGTACGTTGTTCAAAAATTTCTGCTAACAAAAACACAATGGAAGCGACTAGTTGACAAGTAGTCTTTTTGAGTAAAATGGATCAACTCAAGATTCCTTAAAGGTCAGTTCTTACGGAAAGTGAAAGCAAATTACAGCTCCTATTAGACCCTAAAATAGATCCTTGCTCTGAGAGATGAGTGGCTGCATCAAAGCCAAGTTGGGAATGGTTAGCTCTCGTAGTATGATAATTGGCATGATTTTGTCCCTTTACACCTTGTGGGGAATCTCTGCAATACGAAGAATAATATCCTAACAATGCTAGAGTCAGTATTATCACATAGGGGAATAATTTGGCATGGAATTCTTGACATTCTAGTAGTTTCTCAACTATCCAACGTTATGTGCCTAGCAATTTGCCAAATTAGGAGGTCAAGGACTCTTATTGGTAGATAAAGCACAGCTCAAAATGTTTCACTAACACTACAAGAAAATAACAAAATAGCGACGGAATTTTACAGACCAAAAGTAAACCGTCGGTAATTACCGACATAAATACTATATGCGTCGGTAATGTTGTTTGGAAATTTAACATTTAGCGGCGGTATAAATTTCGGTCGCTAACTTCCGTCTGTAAATATCGTTGTCAATCATCGGCTTTCAATTCTAAGAAAAAGACGTCGTTCGGTTTGCCCAAAAAGACGTTGTTTGGTTTTCCCGAAACAACGTCGTTTGGTTTGCCCGAAACGACGTCGTTTTGGTTAACTTAAGAACCTCGTCACTTCTTGAACAAAACGACGTCGTTTGAGATTAAACCCAACGACGTCGTTTCCAATGAAGGTTTAAATGTTTAAACCTTAGCCAAAACGGCATTGTTTGGCATAAAACCAAACGACGCCATTTTGCAATAAATGGTTAAACGTTTAAACCTTAACCAAAATGACGTCATTTGGTTTTTATAACTTAACCAAAATGACGTTGTTTGGTATGAAACCAAACGACGTCATTTTGGTTTTGGGGTAAACTTTAACTCATGCTCACTCACACTCATGTCCTTCTGTGTGAGATTCAGAAACTCCCTAGTCTTCTCTTGGATATACACCCTGGAGAGATACAAAATCTCTCCATGTCAGTACCAGAGGCATAACCTGACTATGGGGCACTGATTCCCACCAGTGGAGTGCATCCCCCTACAACAAGCTGACTGCATAGTCTAGTTTCTCTTCATCATTGCACTTCATCTGAATTAGGACCCTCTCTGTCCTCTTCAGCCATGCTTCAGCCTCTTCAAGATTGGTGGTTCCATTAAAATCTACCACTACGTCCTTGCGAAGCTTATCATATTGTCCACTCCTATCCACTGGAGTTGACACCGGAGCTTGTGACTCTTGGCCTATGGCATAATTGAAAGCCTGGACGAAGGCTTGAAAGAACTGTAGGTCCATAAGGTTTACTTGAGGCATAGGAGGAGGAGGCGGTGGCACTTCGTGTTGCACACTAGGTGCCTCAAAGCCAGAAGCAGAATGTGTCCTTGCATTGTGGGACATAGGATTCATCCATGCTCCTTTGGCGAGAGCCAGATCGAGTCAGAGCTCCCTGAATTCTCTTTCAAGGCGGCATAATCACTCCTTCAATTTTAAAACACTTAGAAATCTTTAGTTCATATAAAAACAATTTCAAATCATGTAAAACAATTCAAAATAATGCAAGTTGTTCATTTAAAACAATGCATGCGGTTCATTTAAAATAATGCATGTTAACTTCATACTCGCAAACTACCCACCTAGTTGCCTAGGATATCACTAAACCTAGTCGCTCTGATACCACAACTGTTGGGCCCTGTTTCCGAAATCTAAATATCCGGAATCGTAGAGTGGGTTTCCTTGTAGGGTTATGCCCAAAAGAATCAACCATGCTCATGTCCTAAATCACTTTGTACCTATCTCGGGACAATTGGCACAACTTTCACTAGAGATGTCAGATTAAGGTTTTCTTTAGACGATTTTGAAGAGGACTTCTAGATCTACAACTTTTGTAAAGAACTACAAACGAGATTTTTGTCATTTGGAGGGTCAAAACACGGGCCGTGTAACCCAACATGGGCAGACCGTGTGACTTTTGGGTGTAATTATGCTCCTGTGCTAGAAACACACGACCTGTGTGAATTAACACGGGCAGACCGTGTAACCTTCAGGTGAAATTGTGCTCTTGCGCTAGAACCAAACGGGCAGACCGTGTAACCTTCGAGTGAAATTGCACTCCTACGCTAGAAACACACGGCTTGTGTGAATTCACACGGGTAGACCGTGTAACCTTCGGGTAAAATGAAATTTCCACTCTCTAAGACACTTCCAATGGATCCTAAACCCATCCTATCTTCCCTTTTCTCATAATCTTGCCAAATCGAGTAATCCTAGTGCGATATCACTCCATAAACTCTAATTATTTGGGATACACATCCTATGCAACATCACCTACTCAAACGATCATATCTCTTAACTCTGACATCCAAAAATTGCATACTTTATATCGTTAGAAAGCTAGAAGTACAGGCTACAACTTCTATGAAGACAACTTGGTCAAATTCATCCTAGATTAGTGCAGTTTTTTTCTCCAAAAGCCAGAATACAAATCCTACCCCGATGAAAACTTAAAATTTTCAATACAAAGACTTGGAATGCCACAAACAACCATAATGTATATGTATTTCATTCACATCAAAATAAGAGTTTTACAATGATTTATTGGGCATTTCGAGCCACCTTACAATATAATCCAAAATACAAACGTTACAAGAAATACAATTTCTCAAAATGCAACTAAAGCATTGTTTTACAAATCTAGCTTCAAAAGACAAAATATGCAAGTTGGAGTGATGCCTTGACGATCTACTTGATCACTCGATATCTTGCTCATCGCCTGAGGGTGGGAAGGAAATGAGGGTGAGCTTAACATTCGTGGGTAACAGTTTTATAATCAGTAACAAGCAAAACCATTTAAAGCATTCATGATCAAAGCAAAATTCTTATGGAATCCATTAAACACATATTCCTCAAATTCTCAACATATCAACCAATTTGCAAACCACATAATTCATATATTCATCAAACTTGTACACAAAGCATAATGTATAAACACATCAAAATGGTTTGGGTAGATCCATAAACATGACAAACTACACAATTCCACATAATGGTCCTGTGTAGTCGTAGACTTGAGGGAGTCCATGAAGGAGGTCCGTGCTACTAGCGGGCAGGTGGGAGAAGCTTTAACTTGGTCAACATGGACGTGACAATTCTTGGATGAATTACACCAAACCCACACAATATGTAATTCGTGAACTGAAAACTGTTTGCCCATATGGCACATTTCATAAAAACTTGCTTTTCATGAACGTGACATATTTCATATGCATTTCCATCATCATTTAACAATTCAACAACCACATTCCTATACCAAGCATAAAAGCCATTTCTCAACTCAAAGGCAATCAATACCACAATTGTGAAGCAATTAGAATTCATTCCCAAAATTCACACACAACTAGGGATGGTAGTGGGTTTTTAACCCGATTAATATCCGCACTACCCGACCCAAAAAATGGATGTGGAGGCTAAAAAATAGATTTTAAATGGATGTAGATATGGATTTGGATATGTGTTGGGCCCCGATTCGCATTAAGCATGTTTAAATTATTTTGAGGCTTTAGTTTGATAATTTTTAATTTGTTGGAATAAATTGAGGATTTTATTGTGTAGGTTATGATTATTAAATGAAGGAATTTAGTGACTTTCGATTTGTTGATAAATTATTATTTGTGATATATTGTGAGTATTAAAAAGACTTATATGAATTGA
>JANKOE010347725.1:0-16165 GCA_026284465.1 Erythroxylum citrifolium | reverse complement strand
ATCAAACCCCATTTTACAGTCTAGGTTGCATTGCATTTAGTTACTTAGGAAATTAATTTCATCTTTTGGTTCCTCAAAGAGAACAACCCGAGGTTGCGCTATATGCAATCCTTGGTTAAATTTTTGAAGTAATCCCAAGGCGATAATCAGACAAAAAGGTTATTTCACATATGTGTAAACATATGCTTAAAATATGAACACAAATATGTAATGTTCAAACATGGGCATATTCATCGCCATATAACTCTCTAAAACTTTAAAACAACTTTTTTTCATTTGAAACATAACCATGATGCTTGAAATTCAAAAGTAATAAAGAACACAAGCAAGCACACAATTATGTACTTGGTCTTATACTTTTCTTACATCTTTATAACCTGATTAACATAACTCTAAATTGCCCTAAACTTGCCTGAATTCCTTCTTTTTACTCTAAATAAGTGAATTACAAAATAAAAATGAAACATAAATAAATTAAGTACCAAAAATAATAAAAACACTCAAATAAACAAGCAAAATGTACTTAATATAAACCTAAAAAAAGAATAATTAGGCGATTATCACAAGTCACATTCTTTTAAAGCATCCTTGTTAATTTGATAGGAGAGCCATGCATCGTGGGTATAAGAATCGATATTCCTTTAATATGAATAGAAAACTAGTTACTCTTACTCTATTGTGATCAAAGTAATTCTACAAAGATCAATTTGAGATTTATGAAAGAGAACAAGAGATATTGAGAGAAAAGAAATGAGAGAAAGCATATGGAGATAATTAAAAACTTTAGGCAAAGCAAAAATAAATGGCAAACTTTTGCTCTTCTTGTTCACCATATGCCACCAATTCTAAGGTTAGAGGCCAAAGTAGTTGCTATGAACTTCTTGTTCAGCTTTTGCAACCAATTATTAATTAATCTAGTTTCCATTATATAGTAACAATTTCTTAAAACCTAAAAACAAGAGTTACAAATTTTCAGCTTCCCTAAATAGTTGAAGGGTGACATAATGATGTAATCGAAATCATGAATAGGTTGAAAATCAAAATAAAATTTCTTCAAAGTTTAAAGGAAGAACCAAAGCAAAACAATACTTTGAAAACCTATAAGAGCTTTAAAACCAAAAAGAAGTTAATGCTAGGTTTTATGCATTTAAAACCCAAGTTCTAGCATTAAAGGTTTTGTAATTTTAAGTTATGGTTTTTGATTGATGTTTAAAATAAATAAACTAAAGTTTGATTATCTTTTTATGTTTTTCAGATTCTATAATTTATGATTTTTTTTGGAAAAAAGGAAATAAAATAACATTAATAATAAGACAAAAATTTTACATTGTTTCAAACTAAAAGCCAAACATGATTAATGTAGCACCCCACTCCCGCAAGACCCGAACTCGACATCGATGGTGATATCCGAGTCCGTGCCCCGCGAGGGTGGCATGCTAGAGCACTCAATCATTCACAAGTCGATATAAATTTTTTTGAAAACAATCATATGCTTAGAAACCAATAACCCATTTGGGTCCACTTTCATTCGTAAACATTTTCAGTCAACCCATTACACTCATTAGAATTTCAATAGCCAATTGGGGCCCACTATAAATACACGCACTAGTTTACAGAAAATTGCAGAATACAATTTTCACAAACAATAAAATACAGATGCAGACGCAACTGAGCCCGACCTCTTCCTTCACTCACAAGCAGTAGGTATACTCCCGTTGCCTACGGGGTATTCTTCTAAGTCCTGAAAAATAGTTGCAAATTTTGGGTGAGTTTTACGAACTCAGTGAGTGACCATCATCAATGGCTCACCCAGTCACATAACAAATAATTCACATATTTATTTCACATTTCAAATTATTCTCCGTTCACTATCAATTGACGCATTTCATTCACATCATTGCATTAGCAACCATATTATGTCACATACATGTGATCAATCATTACACATCTTTATATTGTTTCACATTCGATCCACTGTATCATTCATGTTATTTCTCATTCAATACACTGAATCACTCATAAAATTTATAAGCAATACTCATGCGATTCACTTTTCAATTGTTATTTTGTTGTGACCGAGTGCCTGAACTGTCCCATATAGGGCTCATTAAGCGTTAAACGTATCATAGGGGTAGGAGAGCCCTCTAGGTATGCACTACTTCCCTTCGAGCTTGAGGCTCTTTTTCACTCGTTGAGCTTTAAGCTCTGATCGGTGGCTACTCTGGTCACAACTCCCATTATGTTTCATGCATTTATGCAATGGAATGCATCACTCATAATTTCATATCTCATTTAGTCACTTTCTTATATCATCGGACCATAGTCTGGCATTCAACAGTAAAGTTGAGAATTCACACTTTGCATTTACATGCATGATCCCATTTTCCTTCAGAACTGAGTCCGGCATTTAACAACCAAATCAAGGATCACATCAATATTCATATGTAAATTATCATTTAGAACACCTTTAACAATCATATTAAGTACACTTAGTTCATCCAATTCACAATCAAGTAGCACTTTAATATCCGCATCAAACATCACAATCATCGGACCTCCTGTCTAAAACTCAATATAAACAAACACATTTATAAAACCAATTAATAGTTAATCAATACGAAATTCCAAATAAAACAAACAATAAAACAAGACCATCTCTGTCTACTCACAGTACACTCCAGATTAGCATTTGCTTCCAAATTCTGGAAACTCTTGAATATGGGCGCTTGTCCTGCATATTATGTTGTACATACATTGCACATACATTAATACGTGCACAATTATAACCATTCATGTAATGCACACATGTGTATATCGGATATGTACAATGCATGTTCATGACAATACTAGGTATCATTCTATCCATTTCATTACCAAAAACATTCTCATAACAACACTCATATTGTCCCAAGTCACAATTTTTGGTCTCTGATTCCCATAAAAATTAGAAAGTGGAGATGACAAAATTTGGTCACACTTTCTTCTAAAAAAGTGTTGCTCTATGTCTTACGATTCTATTGATACCAAAATCCCTCAATTTGGCTTAGTATATTGGGAGATATACCTCAAACACTTTCGGACTGTACTGAAGTACTACACCAACTTCCATCAAGAATTTGAACATCTTAGGGATTGAATCAAAATTCCACTTCTTCATGTGATTTGTAGCCCTATTTCTCTAGTTTACTTCAAAAGAAGAACCATTTCATTTGGAATCCTATAAGTCCAAATATTATCAAAACATTGAAGTATGATCAGTAAAACTAACCCCATTGACACTGTTCTAACAGACTCTCATATTTGCCTTTGATCAATCTCTTTCAATTTAACACCAATTAACACAAATTTTTGTGGAGATATAGGCAATTGTGTTAGGAATCCATTTCCACAAGAATCATGTCATTTGGAGGTCTAGAGAAGGATTTAGAAATTATGAATTGAGGATTTAGAAATTGTGAATCTTATCGAGGGGTTGAAATAGATTCAAGATTTTTCCAACTTTCAATCTTTTACATCAATTCCTCTTTTACCTAATTTAACTCTTCCATCACAATTCCTCATCATGAACTACTCAATTCAACTCAATCCATAACTCACAAACAAATCGTGATCTATCATTTAGCATTAACCAATAACCAAAAACAGAACATATAGAAATATCTATTCATAAGCCATTTCCTAAACTCATCCAATCATATCTTTTGCTAATCATTCAATCTCCAACCTCTCTATATATTCTTACATGCATTATCACTCATCTTATACATTCAAAACATATTCAAAACCAAAACAAGAACATCAATTTCCATCACCCACGACACACACACACAAACCTTACCAAATCACATCATCAAACTCATCATTTGAGCTTAATAAAACCATTCCCAAAACATTTAAAAGCAACTTACTTGGTTTAGCTACCCAATCTTCAAGCTTTCCAAGAAAATCACCAAACCCTAGCCTTAAACACCATCCACGATCATCATCTCTAAAGGGGGTAAAGATAGGTTTTTCTTAGGGCAAAATGAAGAAACAACACGATGGAAGTCTAAGGTGAAAGATGGAGCAAAGTTCAAAGTAGATAAATCATCAACTCATGAAGGAGATGAAGAGAGGGAGATGAAGCCACGAAATGGAGAGGAAAATCCACCAAAAACACAACTCCAAAGGCTTTTAATGGTAAGTGTCGTGAGAGGGAGAAAGAAATGAGCTTTAAACAATTATAAAAGGTCATTAATAAGACATGGCTAGGCAAGTGACACGTGTCACTTGCCACATGTCAAATTCTCAAGCATCACCTAATAAAATAACCCATTTAAGCCCAATTTCCAATGAAAGACACTTGTCCATAATTCCTAAAGCCATGTATCAAAGTTTCCAATGCTATTTGACAGCCAATTTTACTACCGGTTAACAATTGGTCTACCACTTGGCATTTTTTCTAGTCCGAAAATTACCCCGAAAATTTTCAGAAAAAAATTCCTAAAATTCTCCAAATTTGCTAAATCAACTATTTCACTCTCCAAATTAATTTTCAATACCAATAACTCAAAATTCTCAAAACAATCACATTTATTTCCAATTATACCCAGACTGTCAATGAATGCATGTACAATTTTGTTTTTTTATGTGTGCAAGGATTCACTATTTATATGCATATGCACCTTATGAAATGCATGAGCATGAGATGTGTTATCCCAATTTCTCTTATTGATCTCATATGTACCACATTTTTTTTTGGGTTCTAATCCTTTGGACAGAACCGGGATGTTACAATAAAACCACTAGAAACACAAGTCATAGCTCTTTGAATCACCATCAGATTTTTCCATAAAAACATTATTTCGGGTCAACTTTACATGTGCTTTCTGACCCATACTGAAGTCATTTTGTAACACTCTCTTCTAGAAACATGTTCTCCTATGTCTTATGTTTCTAATGATGCCAAAATCATTCAATTTGGTTAAGTGATTTGAAAGATATACTTCAAATATTTTTGGAAACAGTATACTATGCACAACTTCCATCTAGAATTTAAACATCTTAGAGACTGATTCAAAATTCGACTTCTTCAGATGCTTTGTATCCCTATGTCTGTAGATTACTCCAAATTAAAAATCATCTCATTTGGAATCCTACCGATCCATATATAATTAAAATACCGAAGTATATTCAGTAAAACAACACCAGTTCACTATTCCAACCGAATCCCTCACTTTCGTTCAATCAATCTTTTTCAAATCAATTTTAAATGCTACCAATTTTTGTGAAGAGGTAGAACAATGTCTTATAAATCCAATGGTTTAATAATCAAGTCATTTGGAGGTCTAGAAAAGAAGTTGTGGTCAAAAAAGCAGGACTATTTAGTATAGGGAAAAATCTCAAATGCACGATCGTGCTTAAGTACGACGGTGCAAATCCCATTTTACCTCTAAAGTCACCATCGTGCTTATGCATGACGTTGCAAACCCAATATACTAAAAATAACTCAATTTTCACTATACCTCAATGTCACCATCGACGGTGCATTTTCATCCTTCTTCTCCACTGTCACGCACTGCAATCCCTTTCTTCTTCTCAAAACAGACCTTCGGTTCCATCTTTCATGGTCATTTTGATAAGGAATATGAAGAATTTAGGCAAAACACTCTTCTAAACAATTGTTCCTTTATTTCTAATGAAACTAATTCCATGCAATTTGGTTCGATATTCTACAAGTTATGCTAAAAACACTACAGACTGTTCCAAACCACGATAGAATCCACAAACTCAATTTCGAGCTAAATTTTGAAACTCTTAGAGACATAATTAGATTTCTATTTCTTCATGCAAAATATAGCCACACGTCTGTAGTTTAATCTAAACTTAAAATCATCGCATTTGGATGCCTATAGATCAAGTTATAGCTAAAATACATATGCATGTTCAGTAAAACACGACATCTATACATTTTCCAGCACCCTTCACCATCTCTTTCATCTTAAATTCCTCTAACTTATTGATAATTCATTTCTTTCCTCCAAACACTTTCTAAACCAAACTGAATCAAACTTATACTCCAAATCTTAAGAATCCAAAACTCATTTTTTTCTACCTCTCTCTACTGTATTTTTTTTCCATTTCTTTATTTCCATTTTATGTATCTTCACACTAATCTTTCCATTCCTAATTCATACATTTAGTCTTTCTATACCCATTACAACCTCTAAATGTATCAAATGTAAACTTATATAATAATTGTTCAAAACCGAAATTTCTCGTAAGCTTTCTCTCACTAGTGTATTTTCATAACCCTTATTTTCAACTTCGTCATTTTCAACGGCACTCACATTATATCCTACACTTTCCATTTTAATCTCCAGAAACTTTTCCTTAGCTCTAAACTCATTTAACATCACTTATTCACGTCCACCTGTGTTAACACTTCATTTTTCATGCATGTACAGTACACGACAAAACACAAAGCAGCATAAATGGTATATATTTTTTTGCAACTTCCATAACTTTTGATCCAGAACCTCAAAAATTATAAACTTTATTTTAATAGAAAGATAAAAGAAAGATCTATAACTTTTATGAAGACAATTTTGTCAAAATCAACCTAGATCAATACAGTTTGATCCATAAAGTTTCACAATAGTGCTAACCTTTCTAGCTTCTCTTCTTTATTCCACTTACGTAAATTTTTATCATTCACAATCCAAAATTCATTTAATACAGTTGTAGACCATTCTAAATTCTCAATCCACCATCTAAGATTATTTTATCACTGTAACCACAATTCTCACATATTCCACTACAATACAATTATACCCAGAATGTCAATAATTGTATGTACAATTATTTTCGTGTGTGCAAATATTCAAATCCACATGTAAGTATGCTAACATTATGTTGAGCATGAAATGCAAATTTTTCTAACTCTCACATTGCTATTTTCTCCATTATTGAAATCTAAATCTAACCCTTAATATAGAGACAGGATGTTACACTTTACCAACTTCATAACTTAATCAGTCATCATTTCTTTAAATCACAACCTCCATCCTTTGGTAATTTGATATCAAAAACTATTCCACTAATTTTCCAATATATACCCGTATGTGACTAGTGAAGGGAAATTCCTCAGTGACTAGTAAAGAGGAAAAACAGAGTCTATATATATATATATCACTATAAACTTTCTGCTTAAAACTCAATATTTCCTCTTCATTTCTATTTCATTTTAGCTCACAAATCACAACCAAATAAAAAATCTATCATTTTTCATAACCATCAAAACCAGAAACATTCATGCATTCTTCACATTTTCTGCATTTCTTCGCCTTCATTTTTCTACCTTTTCAACTTTTGCATTAACTTCATTTTCTTTCTCTAACTATCGTTTTAATCATTCTTTCTCATCTCCAGACATCACCATACACTTATCTCTCAACTCTAAATTCATTTTTTAATCATCTCTAAAACACTCCAAAACTTACGTGTATATATATATATATATGAACAGTAAAAACAACAACATGAACAGAGCATTCACATATCCATTTCTCCAAATTTTTCTGCATTAATCTCCTACCCATTTTAGTTGATCTTTCATCTTCAAAAGTTATTTGTACAACCACTTATAATATTTTGATCATCAAATTTGAAAAATCAACATGTATAACACACTCCAAAACTCCTCACTCATTTTCCAGCAAAAATGAATATCATTATTCTTAACCATTTAGCAGTGAGTTAACAATGCATGCTTCATTTAATACAAAAATACATAATCATAACAAGCTTACTTGTTTGAAGCTCTAACATCTGCAAAAAATCACGTAACCCTCATCCCTCATGCAACCACGTGTATCAACTTGAAAGTTGACAGGGGGTTCGGTTTTTCTTAGGATAGAAGAAAGAAATAACAAAGAGGAAGTGGTAGAGGGTAAAAGAAAACAAGATTTTTCTCTATTGGAGTTTTGATGAAAAACTCTATGTTGAAGATAAACTGGAGAAAGAAACTTTGAGAGAGATAAAGAGAAGTACAGTAACATGTCTTTCAAGGTTAATAAAGCTCAACTTTAAAATTTGGACACCTGTCCATTTCTTAACCACTTATCCACTTCCCTTTATTAAAATTCACTTAAGTATGATTTATACTTAAGTTTATGACCTAATAAAACCACTGAAATCACAAGTCATAACCCATTAAATCACTTCCAAAATTTTCCATAAAATATCATTTTGGGTCTACTTTGCATGTTCTTTCGGACCCCGATACTGAAGTTATTTTGCAACACTTTTTTCTAGAAACATGTTCCTCTATACCTTATGTTTCCATTGACACCAAAAGCATTCAATTTGGTTTAGTGGTTTGAAAGATATATTTCAAACATTTTCAGACTGCCCTTGTCCAAAACAACATACTAAGCACAAATTCCATCTAGAATTTAAACATCTTAGAGAGTAGGTCAAAATTCGACTTCTTCAAATGATTTGCATCCCTATGTCTCTAGTTTATTCCAAATTAAAAATCATCTCATTTGAAATCCTACAGATCCATATATAATTAAAATACCGAAGTATGTTCAGTAAAATAACACCAGTTCACTATTCCAACCGATTCCCTCACTTTCGTTCAATCAATATTTTTCAAATCAATTCAGAATGCTACCAATTTTTGCGGAGAGGTAGAACAATGTCTTATGAATCCAATGGTTCAAGAATCAAGGCATTTTGATATCTATAGACGAAGTTATGGTCGAAAGAAGCAAGACTGTTTAGTAAAAAGGAAAAACTCAAATGCACGATCGTGCTTAAGCACGACGGTGCAAACTGCCATTTTTCACCAAGCATGATGGTGCAAATCCATTATACTTAAAAAGCCTCATTTTCGCTATTCCTCGATGCAAATTGTCTAACTGAAAAAGGCACCGTCGTGCATACCTTCTTCTCCACTGTGCTTCTTCTTCCTCAAACCTTCTTTTTTTTTCCAACTTAAATTCCTCTGGCTTATTGATAATGCATTTCATTACTCCATCCACTTTTTAAACAAAGCAGAATCAAACTTACACTCCAAGGCTTAAAAATCCGAAACCTATATTTTCTACTTCTCTCTACTGTTTTTTTTTTCATTTCTTTATTTTCATTTTCTGTATCTTTCCACTAATCTTTCCATTCCTAATTCATATATCCAGTCTTTCTATACCCATGACAACCTCTAAACATATCAAAAGTAAACTTATATTGTAGTTGATCAAAATCGAAAACTTCTCATAAGCTTCCTCTCACTACTGTGCTTTCATCTTTCTCTCACTACTATATTTTTATAACTCTTGTTTTCAACTTCATCATTTTCAACAACACTCACATTATATCTTACACTTTCTATTTTAATCACCAGAGACTTTTCCTTAGCTCAAAACTCATTTAACATCACTTATTCATGTTTACCTCTGTTAACACTTCTTTTTTTCATGCATGCACAGTACACGACAAAACACCAATCAACGTAAATGGTCCATATTTTTCTGTAATTTGCTAATTCACCAATCTTTCATCTAACCCATTCCTTAAGTTTATTCACCCAAACTCTACTGCCAAACTTCTCATGCAATGGACAATCCTCGACATTAAGCCTCCAAAGTCACCATCGTGCTTATGCACAACGGTGCATTTTCATTATAAATCCAAAGGTCACCGTTGTACACGACGGTGCATTTCTTCTTTTTCATTTTCACTAAATCTCATGCTTCAAACCTCCATAACTTTTGATCCAAAACTCTAAAAATTGCAAACTTTATATCAACAGAAAGCTAAAAGAAAGATCTACAACTTTCATGAAGACAAATTTGTCAAGATCTTCCTAGATCTATACAGTTTAATCCAGGAAGTTTCATAGTAGTGCTAACCTTTCTATCACTATAAAATAGTTGTGTTCATTGATAGTGGATTTATTCATAATTTCATTGGTGAGACAATCAACGTGTTTTAATTTATAGTAACTTTACAGAACCTTTAAAGTATAGGTGGCTAATGGAGAGTTATTAAAACGTCAATGGCAACTTAATAAATTTTTTGTTATTGAAAGTATTCCATTTGTCCTTAACCCTTATGCTTTACTTTTAAGTAGATTGGATTTGGTGTTGGTCATCCATTGGTTAGAACAATTGGGTATTGTATCATATAATTCATCATCACCATCACATCTAGTCCGAAGTCTCGCAATAAAGTAGGGTCTGGGGAGGCCTGATAGTACACAGCCTTACCCCTACATAGTAGAGAGGTTGTTTACGGTAGACCCACATACAGATGGGACAATATAAGAGTGATGCAGGTTACAGAGAAAATAGGTAAAACTAGCACGCTAAATTATTATGTAAATAAAATTACAATAAATACATAAAGAAATTAAAATAAAAATAACAGGATATACCTGATAGAATCCAGATTTGCGAGTACATGATAAGCTGCAAAGTCCGACTCTTCTTGTCTCTAATTAAGTTAGGAGTCCTTGCTTAGAGACCCTGACGGTATGACAATCTTACTTTCCCCATACACCTGTCCTAAGAAGCCAAGTTGTATGCCCGTAAGCCTTGTCCAAGACTTACACTTAAAAAAGGAAGAAAGGACGTTGGGTTGGACTTCCTACGCGATAATCTGCATATCACGAGTAAACATCTCTTAATAACTATCATATTGTTTTGGTGAACTTTAAAGGTTAATCCTTTTACCATTATCCGATCACGCCATACTTTTCTATTTCTAGCCACTACCTCAGTAAGCACCAACTCTGACAAATCCGTCTTGATCACTTCCCTTCAGTTCTTGTAAGGCCTCCTTTTTCTCCTCTTGTATTCAATAAGAGTTATTTTCTCACACCTTCGTACCGAAGCATCAGAGGGCCACCTACGCACATGCCCAAACCACCTAGGCCTGGTCTCTCTTAACTTGTCAGCAATACTAGCTATCTATAGTCTGTTTCTCACTACACGGTTCTGGACCTTATCTCTTTTGGTAATGTCACACATCCACTGACGCATACGCATTTCTGCTACCAACAATTGTCTTGTATGTCTACGTTTGGTAGGCCAATACTCTGCCCCATATAACATGGCTGGACGGATAACCATTTTATAAAACTTCCCTTTAAGTTTTAAAGGAATCTTTTTATCACATAAAACTCCTGATGCGCTTCTCCATTTGACCCATCCAGGTCTAATATGATGTACTATATCGGTATCGATATTACCATCACTCTGCATAATGGACTCGAGATATTTAAAACTCGATCTCTGTTGTAAGACATCAGTGCTAATTGCTATCGGCGCCTCATATACTATCTGACTTCCAGAAAAGTTGCATTCTAAATACTCTGTCTTAGACCTGCTCATTCTAAAACCTTTCGATTCTAACGTATCTCTCCAACATTCTAGCTTGAAATTGACCCTCTCATTGGTCTCAGCCATTAGGATAATCATAATATCGTCAGCAAATAACATACACCAAGGTACCTCTCCTTGAATATGCTTGATAAGTTCATCTAACACTAATGTGAATAAAAAAGGGCTTAAAGCAGATCCTTGATGTAGTTCAACACTAATAGAAAACGCTTCCGTGTTGCCTTCTATTTTCCTTATGCTAGTCAATGCTCCTTCATAAATATCTCTAATTATGTTAATATAGGTCATAGGAATGCCCTTTGCCTCCAAACATTTCCGTAAGAGTTATCTAGGAACCCTATCATATGCCTTCTCCAAATCAATAAAAACTATATGCAGATCTTGTTTTCGTTCCCTGTAGCGTTCCATAAGTCTACGGAGTATATTTATTACTTCTACCATGGACCTACCAGGCATAAATCCAAATTAGTTGGCCGATACAAAAGCAACTCTGCAGATTCTCTTTTCAATTACCTTCTCTCACAGCTTTATGGTGTGACTTAATAATTGGATGCCTATATAGTTATGACATTGTTGCATGTCCGCTTTAGCCTTGTATAAGGGGATCAACCTACTTAATCTCCATTCATTCGGCATTTTGGTTGACTCTAGGATCACATTAAAAAGTTGAACTAACCACTTAATACTGAAAACTCCTAACCACTTCCATACTTCTATAGGGATCTCATCCGGCCCTACGGCCCTTCCACTCCCCATCCCTCTCAAAACCTTTGTAATTTCACCTCTCGTGACCCTTTCCCATGAGTACCTATTAAGAACATGCCCCGACATAGATGGTTCGCCTAACTCTAAGTTGCCCATTATATCTTCATTATATAGGCCATAAAAGTATCCTTGCCATCTCCTCTTGATGGCTTGGGCCTCTGTGAGTACTGTCCTGCTTCATCACGTATACAACAGACTTGGTTGAAATCATTTGTTCTACATGCTCTATCTCGTGCTAGCTTGAAAATATTTTGTGCTCCCTTTAACGTATCCAAATCCCTATACATAGTCTCATATGCTTCTCCTCTAGCCATTGAGATTGTTTTCTTTGCCTTCTGTTTTGTCAATCTATACCTTACTCTATTAATTTCCCGCTGCACATCTGTTGTACTTGTTAAAAGATCTTTAAAAGCTCTCTTTTTGCCTTAACCGTCCCCTGGACCTCGCCCAACCACCACCAAGATTCCATCCGCTCTCCCCTTGCCCTTAGGATACCCTTTTGGATACGCCTAGGAGTTTTGTGGCAGTTTCCTACACTACAGAGGCTACACCCTCCCATATCCAGTTAGCGTCCCCACTTACAGACCTTGTTGAGTTAGACCAAACTTGAGTCCTAAATTGTTCCACCTTATCTCCTTTTAGCCTCCACCAATTAATTTTACGACAATGCTTGGTAAAAAACTGTGACCTCTATTCCTTAATTCCTAGATCCAAAACTATCATTTATGTTAAGTCGATATGCATGTGTCCAGAAGCACTTTGCAATCTTTGCATCATGATCTGGCACTTTTCCTGACAAGGAGATAATCCATTTGCATCTTGGACGTGTTACTCTGAAATGTCACCAAATGCGCTGTATTTTTCTTAAATAAGAAATTTGCTATAACTAACTCATACGTTACGGCCATATCCAATAAAGCAATCCCATTATCATTTCTAGTGCCGTATTTGAAGGCCCTGTGAGCTTCTATATATCCGTCTAATCCAGCCCCTATATGCCCATTAAAATCACCTCTTATGATGATCTGCTCCATATTAGAGAATTGTAGCAGCACCCCATCCAGTGCCTCCTAGAACAGATGTTTTTGTTGTACATTTGAACTAGCTTGAGGTGCATACGTACATACAACATTGAGAACCACATTGTTAAAAACAATTTTTGTTGTCACAATTCTATCATTGACCCTTGTAATCCCCACCACTCGGTTTATAAATTCCTTGACCACTAAGATACCTATCCCATTTTGCTTCTACGTACTTTCCGAGTACCATAGTTTGAAACCCCCTATCTCCTTTGCTTTAGCTCCTGACCACTTAGTCTCCTGAATGCAGGCTATTTGTATCCTATACTTGTCTAAAAACTCCACTAATTCCAAGGACTTTCCCGTTAGGGTCCCAATATTCCAAGAGTCTATTCTCATTCCGTCATCTCCTTTTTTATCCTTGCATGTTGCACACGCCGACCTGCTTACATTGATTCCAACTGCTCGAGTTAAAGACATCCCTCCTACCTCGTGTCTTTCACTCTTTCCGTAGGTACTATCCTAAGAAGTCCTTTAAAAAGTTGATAATAATAATAACAACAACAATAAATAGAAATAATAAGAATAACAATATATATAAGGCGGCTTTCCGTTGATAACGAAATAGTCTTCGTGTCAAAAGGTGAACAAGGCCCTATCAACTATTATAGAGTTCCCTGTAGGTCGAAAAATGGGAACTACTAGCTCTAGCTCACAACCACAGGGGCCCGCCCTGTAAGACTAGAGTGGGCTCAGCGGTCAGCCTCTAGTGTGCTTGGTGGATCCTTCCCTCGAGCACATGGCATACTCGACCAATGCGGCTCCACACCAATAGAAGTGGTATGAGAACTAAGATTGGTGTAAAACAGTTGTAGTAACCCCTGTATAAATGAATCTTTCCTAATGAACCAACGAGTGAAAATCCATTCATTTGCCTCTCACCAATCATCCTGACCTTAGCACAGTCAATTCCTTCAAAGCTTCCACCAGGAATGCCATCTGATTTATGCCACCTCTCTTCCAGAAAACCAGAAGCCAGCAAACGGTACTCGAGGAACAGGCTTAGTCAGAGATTCAAGGAATTGGGTTAGCGATCCTCTTTAACGGAGTCGGGGTCATAGTATTCTCAGAACCGAGCCGGATATATATATATATATAATGATAATAATACTAATACTAATAATAATAACTAATAAAAATAAGAAAAATCAATAAATAATAAAATAGTAATAAAATAAAACAAAGAAAAATAATTACTACTGTGCCAACCGAAAGGATCCTCAGTCCTGTAGAAACACACACGTTCTCGTCACAGTGGAAGAGCTCACAAAGAAAATACTGAAGTGGCTGGTGAGAAGGTCTTTGTGCCTAGTAAAGAAAGATTCTACAGAGGGAAAGATGTTGAATGAAACACTTTATAACCAAAACAAATAAAAACCTTGACTTACAAAGGAGGTCGCGTATAACAAAGGAATGTGCTAATAACGGGAAATAAGAGGAAAAGATTGATGGGAGAGGATTGTAACCTATCAACGATCTCTAGCCATATTTTACATACAGCTACAGGGACTGTCTTAAGTTGCGGCGAGTTGGTGATATTCCCAATTAAGGGAATCGTAGATCTTTCCAATGTAAGAAAAGCTTTTTCTGCAGAGGGTTAATAAACGCCTTGCTAAAAAGACAAAAAGTATTTTCAAAACAAACATTCTCTCTCCCTCCCTCTCTCTCGCCATCTACAACTACAACCTGCTTCTGTCTACGTAAAGAACTCCAAACCAAACTACATTACGTACTACGCAAGCCTAACCTTCAAGAAGTAATAAAACTGAAGTTGCTAATTGTCTAACTGTAACTAACAACTTCCATTTAACGAATACATCTAACTTACAAAGAGAGAAGAAACTAAGTTAGAAAAGGGGGACTTTGATTTAACAGACACAATACATACAAGGAAGATGAAGCAAAACCTCCTAACCCCATTAAAAAAAATTGAAAAACACAACCGAAGCCAGTGGAAGAACATGTATGCAAACAAAAAGCTTCACACTCCATGTAAGGAATACCAACAAAAGAAAACCAGTGACACCTTATTACCAAAAACCCTCGTTGCTCATGACAAAGAAAATGGTAAGCTTTAGTCAGTAACTAAAAAAGAAAGAGACTAGTTGTAAAGAATGTTGTTGCTAAACTAATAAACACACTCAGAACCCCCAACAAGCATTAATATGTCAATGTAAGAAACTTACTATGATCAGCAGAAACAATGGCTACTGCTCACAACATAAATAAACGCATCATACCCAAAGAATCTTGACCTCCCCAAACCTCCAAAAACACAAAACCTAAATTTGAAAAAACTCAGGACTCACCCCAAAAAGCGCAAGGATACAAAGAGAAAGCAAAAGATGTAACGGGGAATCTGAAGAGAGTAAAGTAGGGAGAGAAAAGATAGCTTACTTGCGCCAATGCCAAAAACGAAAATGCTTAATTGCTCACATACTTTTGATTGTTCAAGAAAAAACAACTGTTAACTCCCTGTGGGTTGTTGTTATCTGGAAATTTTCGAACCCTTATACTATTTTGAATGTAGGCTCTTCGCAATCCAGAGGTTGGCAGGCGAGAGAGACTTTTCTAGGCCACCAAATAGAGAAAAAAAACAAGATTCTCTAGAAGAAACAAATAAGCAATGAAACTGAACCTGGAAAGGCCAAACGTGGATAAGATCGAAGAGGGAAGCCTGCTCAACTTTGACGAACTCGGTGTCCCAAGCCTTTAGTAACACCTTCTCTTCATATGAAAATATCAAACTCACAACCCACGAGGCTTTGATAACCAAGCAATTTAGGGGTCGTTTGGTTTTACTTCTGTTTTTTTGTTGTAGTTTTTAGTTTTCGATTTCAGTTTTTTGTTTCTGTTTTTCTTTCAAATAAAAACAAAAACCTGTTTGGTTGTTAATGTTAATGTAGTTGTATTTTTATCACTGATAATAAT
>JANKOE010347676.1:0-16171 GCA_026284465.1 Erythroxylum citrifolium | reverse complement strand
ACCAATTGCATTTAACTTCTAAAGTTCTAACTTCTAACAAGATAATTATTTATAATTATAACATAAAATTTTCAATTCATAACAATTGTCCAAAATCCAATCCAATACTAAACACAACTTACAAAACAACATACTTTCATTTTCAATTTTCAGTTTTCCACAATCAACAACAGTTATAATATTAATTTCAAATTCCAATTTTCAAATAACAATTACAGAAATGTAATTTCAACTTCAATTCTTCAACATTGCTGAATAGTCAATACTCAATACACCTTCGGTAGAACACAATTAACTTCAACTCTTCATCAATCACAATATTCACAACACAAATTCAAGCAGCTGTTTCAACTTCAACTAGGCCTCAACTTCAACTTCCTTCCATTTACAAATCCACCATCGGCATTCAACTTCAACATCAGCAGTCAACAATAACAATGACAAAATCATCATCAATCAAGTAGAAAAACAAGCAAATGGTAAGATAAATGAAAAAAATGAGAAAACACAAAGTCACAAACCCAGAAAAATCCTTCAGTGGTGTGACTACTGGATCGGGGGGCGGCGTTGTTGTGATAGAGAGAGCTGCTAGTCACGGTGCGGTGTGCGGTGGACGCCGAACGGTGGATCTCAGCAGGTGGCGACGTCTTGGGGCAGCGTGGACAAAGGTTGAAGACGGCGAGGCAAGCGTAAGAGAGACCACGACTCCACGACAAAAGAGAAGAGGAGGAGGAGGAGAAGGATGAGGTGGCGACGCGGCGTCGACGGTGACAGGTGGCGAGATAGTGCGGCGCGACAGACGGACAGAGAGAAGACGAAGAGAGATGAGAGGGAGAGTTGGGGGGGGGGTTAGATTTTAGGGTTAATTTTTTTTTACAGAATGGTCCCTGGAGAATAAATTTTTTGCGAAATGGCCTGGAAAAATCTGGTATTGGCGGTACCAGCCGGTACTGACCAAAAATGGCCGGTATCGCCCAAAATTTATTACCGGTACCACCTACACATCGTACCGGCCAATACGGTACGAAATTCAAAACGTTGATTCCTAACCATATCTATTGATGTTCTCTTTTGCCTTTCTGCCATGCCATTTTGTTGCGGTGTGCCTAGTATAGTATACTGTGCATATATGCCATAACTTTCGAGGAATTTAGTAAACAGACCAGGACACTGTCCAAATTCATCATACTTTCCATAATACTCACCACCTCTATCAAATATTATAATTTTCATTTTTTATCTAATTGCCTTTTAAGCTCCTTTATAATTAGCTCAAATGTATTTGTAGTTTGAGATTTTTCATGCAACAAATAGATATATCCATATTGTGAAAATCATTTATAAAGGTGATGAAGTATTTTTATCCATTAAAGGATGGAGTGTTAAAAGGTCCGCAAATGTTGGTGTGTATTATTTAAAGAAGCTGACTGCTTCTCGTGGCTCCTTTCTTGTGATGTTTAGTTTGCTTGCTCTTTATGCATTCCACATATAAGCTAAGATCAGTAAAATCTAGATATATGACCTAAACATTAAAGCCACAAGTAAGCAGAATGTTAATTTGCGAAACTACTTTTCATTCCAACATTATGATTAACAATAAATAAGGATTTAGAAAAAAAAATCATTAAGTTTCAATTTATATAAACCATCCATAAGTATTTCATAACCAATAAAGGAATTATTCTTATACAAATTGAAAAAAATCATATTCTCCCTTAAAGGTATATCTGCTAGTATCAAGTCTAGAAACAAAAATTAAATTTTTTAGAAATTGAAAGTACATAGAGAGTGTTCATTAGATCCAAGTGATGCTATGTACCTAATGTCAACCTACAAGTCCCTACACCTTTAACTGGGGCATTCATTCAGTTCCCTGTAAACAGAAAATTGCTAGTTGGGCTTATGGTTTGGATTGTAAGGAATCCCTACATAATATTAGAAACATGAGTAGTGGCGCCAGAATTAAAACACTAACTTAGAAGGAACTTCAGATAAGTTTAATTCAAAGCATACAGAAATATAATATATACCTTTCTTTTTTAACCAAGCCTTACGTATTAGGCAATTTTTCTGATAATGTCCTTTTTTCCTGCAGAAATGGCATTTATCTAACTTTTTTCCCTTACTTTCATCATCATCAACCTGTGAAACTTTAGCAGGTTCTTTTTTCTTAGAATTTTTGGCCTTTGGTTTGAGTTTCTTTTCAGCTCCTTAACCCACTAGGTTAGTAAAATGAACTCCTTGTTTCTTTAATCTCGCTTCTTCCTAAATAAGCTTATTGGACAATTTATCAATATTTGACTTATCATCTAATGTGTTATAATTGATGTATCTTAAGTCTTGCCGTGACACTAGTCATATTAAGACATGTTGTTGTATACTCTTGGACCCATCAAACTTCATTGTCATGAGTTCAGTCATAAGTGCCCCTGCAAGTGACTTATTGATAGAACGGAGCTTATCTTCCATAAGCTTAAGAAAATCTTTAACATTCTGGTTTTTAGTGTTAGAAAGAGTACACTTAATGTTACTGACAATTGTCATTCATATTAAATTCAAGCATAACCTATTAGACCTTCCCCATGTCTTATGGTGTGCCTTTTTAGCCTTTGTACTAGTATCATTTAGGTCAGTAGGCATATCCTCTAATAGCGCCAAGTCAAGATCCAAAGCACTTAAGTGGAAAGTGACTTGTTTGCTCCATTCAGAAAAATTCACACTGGTGAACAAGGTAACAGATGAAGCTTGTGAGTGAAGGCTAATAACTACAAACATATAAGTGCTTACTAATTAACAGATTTAGACAGGAAGCACATACACTAAGTATATTGCAGGTTGGCTTTATCATTTGGTTTTGATTTCCTAGTTGAAGCAATGCCATAACTTGACACAACACATATGTCAATATCAATTTCTCCCCCTAGTAATTTCAAAAATGTTAAATCATAGAAGTAGCTAATTACCTCATATTTAGATTAAGCTTTGTATTGAGTAAGATTTGCAACTACAATGTCCTGTCATATTGGATCAAGTGTAATTTTAAATTAGAATTATGTAACTTTTGTTATTACATGGAAAATAAGGGATCATTTACAGAGGTTGGAAAAAAGCAATAAAAAAAGAATGATGAGTTTGCAATGGTATAGAGCTGGTACAACTAAAATCACTATGCAATACAGACAGGAAGGTATAGTGCAAGGGAATTTGACTATGTATTGCATTCACTATGATTTAGTACGTTGATTAAAGGTATCACAAATGTATGTTATTAACCTTCAACTCAAAAGGAATAATTAATTAATTATGAATTTTAATTGGATTTAAGGCAGAGGCAAGACCTATTTATCTTCTCTAAGCACTAGAGGCCTTTTAGGGGAGAGCAGACATCTAGTAGTTTCATCGTAAACCTAACACATGAGAGATGTACCGTATGATTTCCATCATTGTTTTTCTATCTAATCTTGGTAAAGAGATCCTAAATTGCCAAAACCATAACTCCAAGATTGTCTATGGTCCTAAGCATTGTATAAGTTGTCCTAACTCCTGTAGCACCATAACAGAATAATAATCTATTCCTTCCCTGGAGAGCACCCCCTCCATAAGCTTTGTCGTCCTAGAAGTCCAATCCATACACTTAATAGTTTTGGTTTTAGCAATGGATTGCCAATCAAGCAATGATTAACCAACTTTCCATGGATAAAATTTTAAAGGTTCATGACAAGAAAACATTTGGCCTTTCTTTGAATGAATACGAATGCAAATAGTGAGTATCAAATTCTAACATTTAAATTACTCACCTTGTTGATTACAAAGGGAAGACTAAGTTCGGATTACTGAAACCTTATCCCCAACTTCTTTTGTTGTATGCTGAATATTGTAATTTTGGCAAGTTCATGGAAAGTCTTCGAGCAAGAAGTTGAAATTCAGAATGCTCGATCCCAAATTTAGGATTGATTTTTTTTTCAAAATTAATTTTTAAATACTTAATATGATGCAGCTTTACTAAATCATCGTGTCAGTTACATTTTCAATGAATTTGCTGACATTTCATTCTATATTAACAATTGAAAATTAAATTTTAAATATTTTATTGCTACTCTTTAATGTTTAAATTAGTATTATAAAATAAAATAAAATTTAAATTTTTTAATAATTTACCCTCCATAATAAGGTATATTATTATATATAATTTATTTAATTTATATTTTAATTATAAAAATGAATTCATCATCATCATTCATAATAATTAATTTCTTTATAATTATTAAAAATGAGTAATAAAAATGAATCTTCAAACGTATATTTGATATTTTATGTTTTAAAATATTTATTTATTATTATTATTATTACTCCTTTAAAATATGTGGCAATGTAATGGGCTGATCATTCCCATAAATTAGACGGATCAAGATAATGGCCCGACCCAAGGAAAGAGTAACTCAGTTCTACCAGGGTTTAAGAGTGAATCAACTGCAAACCAAAACCCTAAAAACACGAAGCATTCAATTGAGAATACCTCAACAAGCGCTTCCGCTCACGTTCAACCACGAACAACGGGAGTTTGCCGTTGTCTCGCCATGACCGAAATAGAGGATAAGCATCCAAACCCATCACTAGAAGGCGAGTTGTCGGCAAAGAAAAGGAAGCGGAAGCGAAGCAGAGCAAAGCAAGTTACTGCTGCGGCGGCGGAGCAAAACGTTAATTATAATCATAATGAGATTGGAGAAGAAGATGATGATGATGATGTAGGTGAAGTAGATGAGAGGTTAGTTGAGATGCAGAAGCAAAATAGTAAGAAGAAAAATATGAAGAAGACGGGGAAAAAGATGAAGAAAGAGGAGAAGAAGAGTGGAGATGAAGAAGAAGAAGAAGAAAAAGAAGAAGAAGGAGAAGAACACGGGGAGGGAGAGGAGAACATGGAAGAGAAGAAGGAGAAGGCGAAGAGTGGGAGTGGTATAATGAGTTCTGATACGTTTGACTCTTTGGGATTATCTGAGCCTACTCTCAAGGCTATCAAGGAGATGGGTTTTGAGTATTTGACTCAGGTATTAATTTTACTATTGGCGTCTTGAATTATTGTTTTCATCTCTCGTATGTTGGACATTGATTGATTGAAATGCTTACTTTGACCGTTTTATGTTCATTCCGAATAGAAGCCGAAAAAAGCAATGGAGTTTTTGTAGAAATCCTGTATCTGCTGATTCTGTTGCTTTAATCGGACGTATTCTTTTCAAAGATCACTTATCTACTGTTTTCTCTTGAAAAAGTATCTTACAGTTGTCACGCCATTCTGAATGCAGATTCAATCTAGAGCAATTCCTCCACTTTTAATTGGAAAAGATGTTCTTGGTGCTGCGAGGACTGGCTCTGGTAAAACACTTGCTTTTCTGATCCCTGCCGTTGAGTTGTTATACAATGTTCGTTTCGCTCCTCGTAATGGGACAGGTGTCGTTGTTATCTGCCCAACAAGAGAACTTGCCATACAGGTACACCCTATCAAAAATTGATTTCCAGTTACCTTGCTTGTTCTCTAGTGTTAGCTTAACCTGGCATCAAGCCCTCTCAGTAGTAACATTTAAAATGTAATCTTGTGGGTGTAGTCTGTTGTCCAATGTACCTTACTAATGCTCTTTTTCTTGGTGAATCTTTTGAAACTTGAATTATTTGTTTCTTTTAATATACTATTTATGTTCAGAAAAGATGAATATGAGTGGTCAATGTAGTTTAGCTCTTGCGAGTTTGGTTATATTGTTGCCTACTTAATCTTTTTCAACTTCTATGTTATTTAGGCGTAGCAAGCTGGGTGTTTGATGTTATTTAGGGCGTTTTATGTGATTATCTTTGGAATTTACAGAGAATTCTTGCCATCTTAGTGATTGCTAAAGTTCCAATAACATTATATTTTGTATGTTCAATATGGCAATGAACAAAAAAGGTTCCTATATTGTGGGGTTTTTTGTGAACCAAGTGGATGAGAGCATTTTGCTAATGGTTTGTTTATTGGAGCTGATAAATTCTAAGATTGAAGCCATGAGTTTGAAGTTCAAAATTTATTTGCAAAATGAAGTTGAATAGTTTGGCTACTTTCACATACTTTTGTTTCAGTGCATTTAAAAAATGCCACAATGGAACAATTTTACTGTTGCTCCAAAGCTCATCCTTACTATCTTGTTTTGAATTTCTAAGATATCTGTTTGCTTTTGCATTACTAAAAAGTGATTAACCATTGACTGCCTAAACAAGCTAAAGAACTTTTGAAAAGACTGTGACAGCTTCAGTGTTTCTTAGATGAGAATTGTGGATGAATGAAAATTTCTTGACCCATTAACCACACTTCTCTTGTATATCAATTGTGACACTAGTTTGATCTGTTATCATTTTAAAATTTCCAGTATGGCTTGTCCTGTATATTCAAGTTGCAATTTCATGGACTTATTTATGGTATTTAATAATGCAGACTCATGCTGTGGCAACAGACCTTCTTAAGTATCATTCTCAGACACTAGGGTTGGTAATTGGTGGTTCAGCTAGAAGGGGAGAAGCAGAACGTATTGTGAAAGGTGTGAATTTATTGGTTGCAACCCCTGGTCGACTTCTTGATCATCTCCAAAATACCAAGGGTTTTATATATAAGAACTTGAAGGTAATTTATTCACATTCCTTCCACATTGATACATCAGTTTACTTACTTTAGTTTGCTTATTATTTACCTCAAATTCTAAATGCAACTTATTTATCTTAAGGACTTGTATACAGAAACATTTATGTCATTTCCTGCCCAGTGTCCTATCATACTAAAAAAAAGAGTAAATTGGACGACGCCAGAAATAGACATTATGTGTAAAACTTTGAAATTTTTGTTCAACTTGTAGTGCCTCATGATTGATGAAGCAGACAGAATATTGGAGGCTAACTTTGAAGAGGAAATGAAGCAAATTATCAAGATTTTGCCAAAGGTAAATTATGTTTTCATTTGACACTTAGCTATGCTAATTTATTAGTAAAACATGATAGAGAAGATCTTTGCATTCATATGTAACTTTTGCATTTGAGGCTAAATTCCATCAATTAATGATTTCAATTGGAAGTATTAACATAACGTAAATTTTATGATATTTCCTTTATATAAAATTCTGGACTTCTAATTACTGGTTAAGATAATAGACCTGCATTTGATTCCATTTTTTCTTTATACGTTTGTGAGCTGAGCACCATAGCGGCTTGTGATTGATTTGATTGATTTCTTTTGGGCAATTTTATCCAAAGATTTGAAACAGGTTCTCGTCTATTAAACTTTCTGTTTGCATCAGATTGAGTATATCCTGGCCCAGATGGATTTTGAGAACCAAAACTTGAACAACAGGATGATCCCTTAATTCCATAGGCAGAAGTATGGCTTGAGACCTGTCTGCTTTGCCATGCTTATAAACCCATTTGATGGATAATCATGTTAAGGATAGGTAATCATGAGATGGCACTATGTTTAGCCAGATGAGGTCTGCCAATTAGAGCTTCCACCTATCAACTCTAGGGTAACTTTGTCTTCAAATTTGCTAAGCAGATTTAACTCTATAGATTCCTTGTTAATTTGGTAGGCAGCAAATTTTATCAGACTTTTACATTGATTGTTGCTATCAATCTGCCTTTGTGAAAATGATTACCTGCAGTAGCGTTTTGTATTGTTAGACTGCGCCATCACAAAGAATTTCATGAGTAAGCTACTAAGCTACCTTAACTTGATTGAATTATGTGGCAAGTGCTTTTTTTTTTGTTTTGTGTCAGGTGAACTTTGGATGCAAATTAGTACTGTTGTCATTTTCTCTTATGAACCCTAGTTGTCATTCTCATATGTGAGTTGGATTCATTAAATTGCTATGAGATTGCCCAAAACCATATCTTCTCTGTACCAACATTTTTAGAAGCCCTTATGCATACATGCATTTACACATTGTGTATGCATTTTTTTCCCACTGATTGCAGTTAAGCTCAATGATAGGTATCTCAGATATTACCAGAAGTTCTTGCGTTTAATATCATTCTCTTATGTTTATGATTTCCATAAAGCTGTGGTATCATTTGAACTGACAGTTTGTCAATTTATGTAGAGTAGGCAAACTGCTTTATTTTCAGCTACCCAAACTAAGAAGGTATGTCAAGTCAAACAATTAAATTTCACTAGAATCAGCTTTTGTTTTCCAATTTCTTTTTCCCCTTATCTAGTGCATAACGGTTTTGTTAACTTTGCAGGTGGAGGATCTTGCCCGTTTGTCATTTCAGACAACTCCTATTTATATTGATGTTGATGATGGTAGAAAGAAGGTAAACTTCAAAATTGGTTATAGTTACTAAATGCATGCATCATTAGTTTTGTGGGAAAGAATATATTATTGTTCACTCCTGCTACCTCACAAGACACACAAATTCTGATTCTTTCTTAGTCAAACTAAGCAATATGATGGGTTTCACAGGTAACAAATGAAGGTCTGCAGCAAGGGTATTGTGTGGTGCCATCTGCAAAGAGATTTATTCTTCTGTACTCCTTCTTGAAGAGGAATTTGTCAAAGAAAGTGATGGTCTTTTTTTCTTCATGCAATTCGGTCAAGTTTCATTCTGAACTTCTTAGATACATTCAAGTGGAATGCCTTGATATCCATGGTAAACAAAAACAGCAAAAACGGACGTCCACATTCTTTGATTTCTGTAAACGAGATAAAGGGATATTGCTTTGTACTGATGTTGCAGCTCGTGGACTTGATATCCCTGCAGTGGTATGTCTCTTGTTGCAAGTTTAATTTGATCTATTTTTCGAGCCCATGCAAATACTTGAGTGTTTTCTAGTTGAACGTATTAAATGTTGTGAAACCCATGCTATTGTGGATCAGTTCCTAATGAACAATAATTCCTGGAATAAGAAATATGGAGTGGGAAGAGCACTCTCATACTGTAGACCATCCTTGGACCCCTTGTTTGCTGGTGGAAAATAGCTCTCAGTGGCTAGAAGATTGAAACATGGTTCTCAGTTCAAGGCTATCAAATTTAAGAAATTTTAACAGAAAGATCATAAGAAACTTAGGGGGGCTTTTGGAAGAATAATTTTTGATCAAGGATTCATTAGATGCTTTGTTTAACAGAATAACCTGATAGTCCAATTGGTTGTGTTGAGAATCTTGTCAGTCAGATTGTCTTCTCTAATGAATTGGCTAATATGGGTCCTATGTACTCTCTTTGCTTTGCTTGTAGGACTGGATTGTGCAGTATGATCCTCCTGATGAACCCAAGGTACACACCTTTTCCCTTTATTATGTTAAAAGTATTTGTTTGTTTTTACTCTTATTCATGCCCTCAGTATTTTGAATCAGGAGTACATTCATCGTGTTGGTCGAACAGCCAGAGGGGAAGGTGCAAGAGGAAATGCACTGCTATTTTTGATTCCAGAAGAGCTGCAATTTCTGCGTTACCTGAAGGTACAGTACATTGATTATTGCTTCTAAATTTTCTGAGTGTCTCATACTCCTATCGGATCATCCATGCATTCAGGGAATTTCTTTCATTATGTGCATTAATTAAAGTATACAGTAAGTTCTTTTGTAAAAACAAACTTTCTAACTTAGTTTTCTGCTTCCAGGAGGCTAAAGTTCCTGTTAAGGAGTATGAATTTGATGCCAAGAAGTTGGCAAACGTGCAGTCTCATTTGGTATATTAATACTTTCGCGTTATTGTATATCTTCCCGATAGGACAATGGGTTGACCCTATCATTTTATT
This sequence comes from Erythroxylum citrifolium, assembly GCA_026284465.1. Classification (NCBI taxonomy): domain Eukaryota; kingdom Viridiplantae; phylum Streptophyta; class Magnoliopsida; order Malpighiales; family Erythroxylaceae; genus Erythroxylum; species Erythroxylum citrifolium. The sequence continues at coordinate 6,408 of JANKOE010347676.1, read as the reverse complement.
ACAGGAAAAGTTGGTGACAAACAACTATTATCTGAACAAGTCAGCTAAAGATGCATACCGATCCTACATTCTAGCATATAATTCACACTCTATGAAAGACATCTTTAATGTTCATCGACTCAATCTGCAGGTATCATTTTAACTGGTGGATTTTAGACATTGAGCGATTTATATACTTTGTTTAGAAATGCTAGTACTTATTTTGATGAATGCCAGGTTCTTACATTCGGACCAACAAATTGTAGAATCAAGTTTGCTTGGCTAATTTGTGTATTTGTTTTTATTAACAATTGGCTAATTTATTTGGAGGCAAGAATTGCTGGCTTCTTTGTGACATACAGTGAGTTTTGACATGACGTACTAATTGTTTGGCAGGCTGTCGCTGCTTCATTTTGCTTTTCTTGCCCACCAAAGGTGAATCTGAATATAGACAGCAATGCTTCTAAATTCAGAAAGAACAAAAAATCCCGTAATGGGTTCAGTGAAAGCAACCCTTACGGAAGGCATGGAGGTGAAGGAGATCAACGACAGTTTGCAAGGTACTAACTGGATCAATTTCAGGTGTTGAGCAAACCAATTTTGCACGAGTTAAATTGTAAATTTAGCAAGTTTCAGGATCTTGTATTGAAAGTTTCGCCGAGTTTTCACTCTTTGCAACCCCTTTTTTACATGGTTAATTATTGTGACAGCTACAGGGTAGTAAACACAATGTTTGATACTCTGATCACATCTTTATTGATGGTTTGATGTGTTTCCCATTGATAGTTTCATACCTTGTCATTGCACAAATATTCTTCTGAGGCTTGCTAGTCTGCTATTGTCCAAGCAAAGGTTTTCTGCCTGTAGCTGTAGGGGTAATTACTAATTAGGGACTGAGAGGAGGGACCTTTGAAATTTGATCTCTCGCCAAAAAGTTACTTAAAGAACAATGTTGGTAGGCGAAGGATGCGGAACTTCTGTGGCCTCAGTTTAATCATTTCTGTGATATAGCTTACTTTTAAAGTTGGTATAAGTCCCTCTAAACGTAGGAGTGGAAGTGAAAATTTTGCTGAACGTAAGCATGCCAACCACTAATTCATACAAAGTGCTAATCTACAAGTAATTGAATGAAAGTTATGATCAACGAATCACATTTTAAAGCCAAAATCATAAAGCTCTTCTCTGATCATTTGAAGGTGTAGCCGTAGCACTTGGGTTTTGAAGTTCCAAGACTTTGATGCCCATTCTCCGCCCTTTTTCACAATGCCCTGACACCCCACTTACGAAATAGAAGAAACCTGTTCTAATCAACTTGAAGATTGTTTCACCATCATTAGAGAAGAATGTGGGATGTGAACACTCACATTTCTGGTACTCCTTTTAGCTGCTCACCACCGTCACCAAGTCTTTGTTGTACTTGAAAACTACAATGGACAAGTTAAGTTCTATATGAAACAGTCATCAAAAGAAATAAAGAAGCAAAGTAGACATTTTGAAAGCATACATACATGCATGAAGGTGTAGACATTTTGAAAGCATACATACATGCATGAAGGTGTACTTACGGAGAGTATCATTAACTTTAAACCTATTCTTTTTTTTTGTTGAATAACTTTAAACCTATTCTTTAAAGCCCACTTGTTGTACATATCGTGGTAATTGTTGGAGTTGGGAACAACCCAGCCACCTTCACCCCCCACAACGAACTCAGGATGTAACTAAGGATAAGAAAAGGGAAGAGAAGATAATTGTTACTACTGTAGATTGGTGATATGTTGCAGCATATGAAGCAGAAGCTAAAACAAAGCTGAATAGATTAGTGGCAGTTTACATTTTGATTTTTTAGTTACACCATAGGTTTACTTGTGATTTAACTCAATAAGGAGACCAAGTTTGTAATACAAGTAACTGCTTTACTATTGTATATAAACCCGTAAATCATAAATAACATAGTAGTGAGTGATACTGGTTTTCTACATGGTATCAAAGTAGGAAAGAGTTTCGTGAAATTTCTTTTACCTCATAACCGTTTTCTTCTTGACTTTAACATCAATGGCTGAGGATATGAGAGAACCAAATCTAATGCAACTTCAGGGATCTGATCATCCAGGAATGATTCTGATCAGTACTCAACTAAATGGAAACAATTATCTGTTGTGGAGCAGAGCCATGAAAATAACATTGGGAGCTAGGCTAAAGCTTGCTTTATCAATGGAAGATATGAGAAGCCACATGATGAATCGCCACATTTTGAGCATTGATGTAAAGCGGATTGCATGGTGACTTCGTGGATCTTGAATTCAATTTCAAAAGATATTGTTGAAGCGTTCTTGTACACAACTTCAGCACAGGAACTATGGGAAGAACTGGAGGAAAGATGTGGACAATGCAATGATCCATTGCAATACCAGATTCAAAGAGAGATAAGTTCAATATCTCAGGGAAATTTATCCGTAGTTAACTATTTCACAAATTGAAAAAGTTATAGGATGAACTAACATGTTTAATGCCACTTCCTCAATGTAAATGTGGAGTAGGGAAACAAATTGCAGAATTTGAATATAAGAACAAGTTAATTCAATTTCTGATGGGATTGAATGAGATTTAAGATAGTGTCAGATATCAAATTTTGATTATGGATCCATTGCTTAGTATAAATAAAGCATATCCAATGGTGTTGAGAGTTGAGAAACAGAAAGAAGTAAGCATTAGTTTCACAGATGCAGTGGAAAATGCAATGATGATCAGTGCACAAGGAAACAAAAAAGAAGGAACAGGTGTAGGAAAATCAGCAGCAAAGAGGAAAAAATCAATTGATAAATCGAAGTTACACTATGATTAGTGTAACATGGACATACATAAGAAAGAAACTTGTTTTAAAATTCATGGCTATCTAGAATAGTTTAAGGATTTGAAGGAAAAGAAGAACAAAGAATGCAAGAATTTGTATGTGAAATTGGTTAATGGAATAGATGAAGTACATGGAACATTTTCGGATGGAAACTGGAAATCAAATGTTTCATTTATGATACAACAAGAGATTGACAAGTTTTTCAAAGGGAAAGGAAAAGTGGGAGCTGAACAAAGTGCAATGAATTTCTCACATTTTGATGATTTTGCGGGTATGACTCTCAACCATATTCTTAGTTCACTTGAGCTACTAGAGTTTGGTTCTTAGATAGTTTATACAGGAGCCTCAAATCGTATGTGTGTAAACTTGAAATTGATGAAAGACCTAACTGTTGTGACTAATTTTACACATGTTCATCTACCAGATGGATCCATTTAGCTTGTTCATCATATAGGTGATGTTTAGTTTAGTGAACGAATAACCTTGACTGATTGCTTACACATTCCTTCTTTCAAATTCAATCTCTTATCTGTCAATAAACTCATCATTATAGCCTGTGTGAAATTTAACTTCCAACATGTTTTTTTTCATAATACAAGACCTAATCACTGATAAAGTGCTCGCAGTAGGGAAAGTGATAGGTCGATTGTGTATTCTAGATTCCATATCCTATCCTCCTGAAGCCATAAAACAATACACCTCAAAATTGTATCCAAGCCTTGACGTTAACTTTGTAAATACCATTGATCCTTAGCATCAAAGATTTCCGTCTATGAATGTAATGAAGCATTTGAATGGAATAAAGGATCTATTTACTGAAAAGAAATATCCATGTGAATTCTGTCAGTTGTCCAAACAAAGTAGATAACCTTTTCAAACCAGTACCATTCATTTAATTGAATGTTTTGAACTTGTTCATGTTGATTTGTGGGGTGGTCCTTGCAAACATGCTTCAATCAATAGAAACCATTATGTTTTGACCATTGTGGATGGGGGTGGTCCTTGCAAACATGCTTCAATCAATAGAAACCATTATGTTTTGACCATTGTGGATGGTTTTAGCCGAAATACGTTGACCTTTTTGCTTAAACATAAACACCAAATTGTTCAAACACTTCAGACCTTCTTCAACCTTGTCAAAAACTAGTTCCAAACATCTTTTAAAATCATGAGAACAGACAATGGTACAGAGTTTACAGGTATAACTTGCACATCTTTATTGTCAACTCTAGGCATTATTCATCAGAAAATGGTGTTTATAACTCCCAACAGAATGGAGTTGTAGAACGCAAACATAGACATTTATTGGAAGTTACAAGATTTTTGATGTTTCAATTATCTATTCCTATTTGTTTTTGGGATGAAGCCATTCTCATAGCCACCTATATCATAAATAAACTTCTTTCATCAACTATTTCATAGAAAACCCCTTATCAAATCCTTTTTCACAAAGAACCAGATTATTCTTTTCTCAAAACCTTTGGATGTTTATGTTTTTGCCTCAAATACATTTCCTTACAAAGATAAGTTTAAACCTAGAGCTTTCAAAGTTATTTTCATAGGTTATTCAGTTAGACAAAAGGCGTATAAGGTGTACAATTTGGAATTACAAAAGATTGTTATTTCCACGGATGTCATCTTTTGTAAAAATATTTTCCATATCAAATATTGTTATAGATGTTAATAGTATTCCTTTACCTACAATTTACCCAGATTCAATTGATCCAATCACCCATTTTCATCATTTCCCTTCTACCAATGTCTCTCAAACTAATCTTATTTGTGCTTCTACACCTGATGATTCCTTACACCATACAACACCCACTCATACTAAAAATACACATTTACCAGCAACAAATGACAAACTTCTTATCAGAAAAAGCATTAGAGCAAAGTAACAACTCCTATGGATGAAAGATTTTGTTTCCCATTCAACACAATCTTCTTTACCTTTTAAATCTGTTATGAGCACTCATCAGTCATCTCCACACATACCACTGGCATATCCTTATTTTATTTCATCACACTTATCTCCTACATACATGTCATTTTTGGAAAATATGTTAACTACTAAGGAACCAAGCTCATGTTCTCAGGCTAGAACAGATGAGCATTGGCAGAGAGCGATGGAGGATGAGTTGGAAGCCTTAGAAAAAAAAATCAGATATGGGAGCTAACTGATTTACCTACTAACAAGTGACCAATAGGTTGTAAGTGGGTATACAGAGTTAAATACAAGAATGATGGTATTGTGCATAGATTTAAGGTTTGTTTAGTAGCAAAAGGTTTTCATTAAGTTGAAGGGAAAGATTACTATGATAATTTTTCACCTATTTCTAAAGTAGTGATGAACAGAACGTTTCTCGATATGGCAGTAGCAAAGGCATGGCATTTGCGTCAATTGGATGTCAACAACGCATTTTTACATGGCTTTTTAGATGAAGAGATTTATATGGAATCTCCACCAGGTTATACAAAAGCATCTAACGACAAAGTTTGTAGATTAAGAAAATCATTGTATGGCTTCAAGCAGGTGTCAACACAGTGGAATCGAGAATCTTCTCAACATCTTCATCAGTTTGGTTTTCAACAATCTGCTCATGATAATTGTTTATATGTCAAAGGAACGGGTTAAAGTATCTTAGCTCTAATCGTTTATGTAGATGATATTCTTCTTACAGGCGCTTTAGAAGATGATATTTTTGCTGTCAAACAGTTTCTTCATCAAAAGTTTACTATCAAGGATTTAGGCTCTACAAAATACTTCCTTGGCTTAGAGATTACTCAGTCATCTAAAGGAATATATATTAATCATAGAAAATATATTCTTGATATTCTGGAAGATGTTGGTCTAGCAAGTGCAAACTCCTCTTCCAAATTCATATAATTTTCTGGTTGAAAATGCTCCGTTACTTACAGATGTCATATTGAAGGTTGATTGCTAATTTATTATATTTATGATTTACTTGCCCTAATATTATACATTCAGTCCAACAATTAAGCCAATATGTTCAGTCTCCTACTGTTGTTTATTGGAAAGCTGCTTTACATGTTTTAAAGTATTTGAAAAGGATGTCCTTTGAAGGGTTTATTTTATCCTTCATCATCTTCTTTCAATCTCACTATATGTTGTGATGTCGATTGGGAAACTTGTCTTGTTACTCGATGCTCTCTTACAGGTTATTGTGTTTTTCTGGGTTCTTCTTTGATTTCTTAGAAAAACAAAGAAACAACCTACAGTCTCCAAATTTTCAGCAGAAGGTGAATATTGCAGCATGAGAGCCACAATTTGTGAATTACAGTGGATTACTTATCTTTTATAGGATTTTCAGATTTTTACTCCCTTACCATTCTCATTGTATTGTGATAATCAAGCAACTTTACGTATTATTGATAATCCCATTTTTCATGAACGGACGAAGCATTTGGAAATTAATTGTCATATTGTTTGGGACAAATATAACGCTGGTTTCATCCATCTTCAGTCTATTTCTTCTAAACAACAGTTAGTTGACCTGTTTACTATATCTTTGGATGGTTTCACAATCTACTGTCCAAGTTGGGTTTGTGTGATTGGC
>JANKOE010347394.1:2529-16243 GCA_026284465.1 Erythroxylum citrifolium | reverse complement strand
TAAATAAAAATAAAAATTAAAGTTTAAAATATAATTAAAAATATTTTTACCTATTAAAAATTTAATTAAAATATTAAATAAAAATGAAGTATTTTTATACTTTTAGTTTTAAAAAATTATTAATTTATTAAAATTAACGATTAATTAATAAATTAATCAATTTTTAACTATAAAAATTATTAAAATAAATTGAACAAAAAAGTTAAAAAAAAATTTAAAAAAAGTTACGACGATTTAAAATTTTTACGATTAAATTGGCTCAACCGGTTAGGCTTTTTAATCATTAATTAAAATTATTTCTTACAAATTAAATTTTATTTAAGGAATAATTATCATTTAATGATAGATATTTTCGTTATTTATGATTTGAGGTTAAAACGATAGAACCAGGCAAACATCAAACGAAATACTATACTATACACAACTCATATCCCTGTACACAACCTGAGCATGAACTTTATAGCAACAACGTCAGTTTCCTGATATGCTAAGCATCATATACAAACTATACACAAAAAGAACAAACTAAAAGATTCGTAGCTACTAATAGTGATTTCTCTATCTAACTCTTCTTTGGATGCAACAAATCGAAGTGAATATTTTGATATTCTACTTAATTCAGTTGCTTCGTGGCTAAAAATCTTTGACACAAGCCAGCCAAGCTAACCAAGCTCCACTCGGTGGTGTCAGCTCTTCATTAGGGTGCAGAAAAGCACCTCTTAGCAGAATCACTTGTCGGGAGGCTTCCCATTTGGGACAACCTGCAGTAACAATTGATAGAGTAAGGAATGTAGTCCAGAAATTACTGTGAGACAAAGTTAAATTAGGTCATTACCTGATCACTACTCGAAGCATCAGTTCTTGAAGTTCTCATCCTTTTTGAACAAGAATTACTTGCCTTCTCAGTTTCAACATCTCTATCCACGAAGTTCTGATCTGATACTTCTGCGAGAACAAGAACAAAGCAAATTGTTTTAAAAGCAAGACAGTAAGTTAAGAATCAGAATGGTGCCATTCTCTCCATAAAAAAGGTATTAGAACCAGAAGTATTATAGATATCTATATCAGAAAGATCATTTTTCAAACTTAATTCAATCATATATGAAAGAAAACATTTAAATCAATGGGAGGGATTGATTCTTTTGCTATTAGTCGAGCAAATATACGTTTTTAAAGAACTAACTCAATGCACAAGGCTCCCTATTGTACGAGGGTTGAAAAGGGTCATTAATTGTACCCAACTTTCTCTTTATATTTTACAAAGAAGTTGTTTTCATAACTTGAACCTGTGACTTTCTGGTCACAAAAGAGTAACCTTACGTTTCTAATAATTATAAATTAAGGCTCTAATTGTATTGATGTAATTGATACAAGTCTAATTACTTTAAATTACATAGTGCCATCCGAGAAGGAGTTTGGAAGTATCATACAAGTAAAAAGTAAACATAGAACACAGAATCAACCAACCCAATAAACACTTGTAGAAGTTAAGAAATAGAATTAAACAAGAAGAAGGCTAATATGTCAACTTTTGAGAAACAAACCAAAAATTCTGCTGAGAGTACCTTTGCTGCAATCAACTAGCTCATGCTTATAGGAGAACGAGTGAGGTAGACGACAACTCTTTGAACTTGCTGCTGACCAGCAAGAAGTTGCCATCTTGCCATTTAAATCGAATTTTGGACTTTTGGATGCAGACGTCTCCAGGAGATCAGGAGATCCCACAGCTTGAGGTTTCCTTACAGACATAAAGCGTTGAATCCAAGTATTTTCCAGATGATCACGGGATTCTTCTTTCATATTTCGTTGTGCTTGAGTCCTCTGATAATTCATTTTCTGCCATCAGCCATGTCAAAGAACCTTAAACTTGAATATATTTTAGACAAGGTACAGGACAACACATCAAAAACCAAACATATAAAGAGAATCCAACAAAAGGGGGTATCTTCCAACCTGACCAGAATGATTACAACCGCCGCAATGAACTCGTCGGTATAACTTTGGATCTGATGCTTCCTTCTGCAATCGCCAGCCCTGAAGATTCATAGATTTATACAGTTGGGTGACGAATGATGTTTCCATGGATTTAAGATAAAGGCTATGTTTCTCATCTGTCCATTCTGTGGACATAGATTTCGTGACTGCTGAACCCTGCACAACACATTTAACAACACGATTATATTCTTTATTTAAAAGGACAAGCAATCATCAATCCCCAAATTGGCAAAAGGGTTCGAATTTAAGAGTTCAGTCGTTAAGAAATTGAAAGAATCGTCTCTAATAATACCAAGTAAATTAGGAAATGCAAGTGCTGGTAATAGATAAAGGATCAATGTCAAGAACCTTGTTGTTTATTGATTACAAGTCTCTAAGTGGATGCAAGAACTTGGTCTGGGCACTACCTACTTAATAAGGAAGGTCAAGTCAAGATTTTGCTTCAATTTCAAAGATCTAAGAGAAGCGTTGCACAGGTTTTATGTTCAGTCCATAAAAATCGAAGCTTTGGAGACGAAAAGATCATTTACAGACAAAGCCGTTCTACTCAATCTAAGGTGCTAAGAAGACAACAAAGTTCTTCTTTGTTCCTTTTCTTTGTGATTCTGTTTACTCGCTGGGTATTACATGGAAGAAAGATGGAAATCCAAGCTAACCGTCCAAAAGAACAAAAAGAGAACAACAACGCTCAACATATTGAAAAGGAAAAAAAAAAGTGGTGGTGAACTGAAAAAAAAATTGCAACAAAAAGAAACTATGAACTAAAAAAGAAAAAGAAGACGAATCAGAGAATATGTTGCTCACCTCAGAAGTAGCCGACTCGCCCGACTCGTCGGCCGTTAACCCTGACGTTTGAGATCTGATAACCCCACCTTCAATTCTCCTGAAACCATCCATTGTATTACTAATAGCACTCTATATTTCTGTGCAAATAACTCTTGTCGAAAGGCTTAGTCTTGTTTCTTAAGGGGACTTGGAGAAGAGAAGAACATAGAAACTTGCTCTCTTCTTGTTTTGGGTTTTGTAAGGGGTTGTTAAAAGTGTGACAACAGGAGATTACAGTGTCACGACCTTTACACGTGTCGTGGGACCATGAGTTGCCACGTCAGTTTGGTGAAGTGAAAGCCCAGATATTTTTTCCCGGTGGAAAATATCTCTTGCCTTCTCTTGTGCGTTAAGGTTGCGTGGCACCGTAACTGCACTTTCCTTGTCGCACCCTTGACCCTTTTTCAATCTCCGCCACACTTTATCATTGTAATCTCCCCGGGCCAGAATAGATACATTCAAACCAAATCAAACACGAATTTTATATTTTATTATACACAAAATATGAACAAAGATTTTAATTAAAATTTTAATTTTATTATAAATTTAATACTATGTTAAAGATGTTGATTTCTTTTACTAGTAATTAAAAGAGATAAGATGGAGCAGCCTTAAATCCTTGGGTCAGCTGTCCCATCCTGTGAGGTGCCTACAAGCCAGCGAGGGAATTAGTCACTAGATCCGCCGGTGGACACCCTGATCTCAGACCAAAAAAAATAGAAATAAGATGACGTGCTATTAAACTTGTTAAAATCCCACTTGTTAATATTTTAAAGTTGTAATTAAATTTGATCAGCAAGCTATAAATATCTCGTAAATATCTTAGTTGCAATAGTGTGAATTGAAGATATACCGAAGATAGAATAGAAGCATATGCATTCTGTTGGCTATCTTAATTTGGCGACTCCTGATTTGGTGAGTGCTCTAAGGTACAAGAAGATATGGTAAACATTTAGATGACAAACGTAATCCAAATTAAACAAGTTTCCGTAACAGCCATAGACGGTGAAATATGCAACCAATTTTGTAGCTTGATGAGAACAAGAATACAAATTCTCTCTGATGCGTAAGATTGGTTGTAACAAGGATATTACATGGGACAAGAATGGACTGGATGACGTTTGCTTTGGGCGGCTGATCTTGACAAATGTAGAACAGCGTATAGGGCTTAAGAACTCATCAACTCTTGACGCTGATTTGATGTCCTTGTCCGTATTCGTCTGCGTCAAATCCTTCAATTCAATTCAATGTCGTATTCTTATGTACTTCCTCTTTACTAGCATGCGCGATCACATTCTACCCGTTGTTTTGGCAATGGTTAAAGCTCAGGGTCAAGGTTTCCTTCGGGTATTACTTCTGCTTGCAAGTCAATTTGACCTGAATTTCCCAGAAATAAGAGCTTGTTAAAAACAAAACTCGCAAATGATTGACGCTGATGGTTAACTTGACATTGTCAGCTTCTTCACATGAATCATTGAGTGGACAGGGAAATTGTTGATGTGGAACGCATTAGGATATCAGACAGCATCTCCAAATGAAGCTAAAACTTATTAAAGAGGAAATGACGTTGTACCTAATAAGGACACTAAAGACGGAGCCTTTGAAGGTGCCTTGGGTTTTACATATATGCCTGCAAGGAAAATATATACATCAGGCAGCTCTCTGAATTTATGCATCGGCAGCCATGGAGTGCCCAAAGTATTTTTTATTGTAAAACCAAATTATATTATTGCTTAGTTCTTAGGTTCAATGTACAATAAGATGAAAGCGAGTAAAGAACAAGGTTACTGAAGAGACACTAACATTACAAACTAGCTTACCTGAACTTTCCACTGATTTAAGGAAGTCGGATTTCCTAAAAGTGAATCCCATGAAGTTAGTGTCTTTTGAGGTCAACATCTGTTCCACAGAACAGGTAAAACATAGAAATAACAAAGGAGAGTTACATCATTGGAACTCCATAGAACAGAAGCCACAATGTCTAGCTAGTAAACAAGACTTCTTGCAAAAGGACACAAATTACTCGTGATGATGACTTCTCGAAAAGTTCAAGCCAATAGTATTCATGAAAACTATATACTTTCGTTTTCAATTATAGGTTCTAAATAGGTATCGGCATAAAGTAATTATATTCACAAAGAAATCAGCTCAATTAGGAGAACATAAAAGAAAATAATTTATAACCAGAATTGCATATTCGTGATCTGAGTAAGGTGAAGATGAAAGTGTTCGTTTTAAGGTCTGATGATTCATACCTTCCTCCAAGGTCCAACGGAGGGTATCGTGGATGGTTGACCTTCCAACTGTAAGAAAAGAAAAAGCTTACCATATATATCCCATTCCTTTTAAGTAGGACGAGGAAAGAGTAAAACCTAATATGCTGCTATTACAAGCAACAATAATCTGCTGTCATACTGTACTAGCTTTCAATTAAAACGTAAGGAGAGGATTATCTAACTAAAGAAGAAGTTAAAGTTCTTGGACTTCAAAATCTGTTCCAGAGGAAAGAAGTCCAACTGTTTCCAATGAACAACAGAGTATATTAGCTTTATACTCTAAAGAATCCTGTACTCTTCGTCATGTTGGTCTTAGAATGGGTTAAGGACTATTCAAAAACTAAAGAAAGAAGAAGCTCAGAATTTAAACTCGAGGTGTTAAAAAGAACTAGGCTAAGACAAAAGGCAATATGTTGAAGAGTGTAGACAAATGGACTTCTGGAGAAAAGGACAGGGGCAAAGGTCGGGAAGGTGGAAAACGGAAATACATTACCTCTTCCATGGAACTGGAGTTAGCAAATAAGCTTTTTTTAGTTGAATCACTTCCAAGGTTTTGTAAGGGGCATAAAATATCTTAGCAATTTCACCACATACGACAATACAGGTACACCATTCACAACATGGCACTCACTTCGGGAAATTTCTCAAAATTTTGTGTATCCATGTCTCCGTTGACTGTAGGCTTGTATGCAGCTTCCACTTCACACAGCTTATCCCACTCAATGCTTTTGAACCATGGATGTGCCTGAAACGTTAGAGTTACTTAATGCAGAAAACTGGACGAGAAAACCATGGAATTAAGAAGCCATGGACGAGAACATAGAAGTTTCATGGCACCATAAATATAAGATCAAGCAAAAGGATTCACATTAGTGTTGTACCAAAACAAAGTGGCAGAATTACTTCCACAAGCAGCAAAATGATATAATGTTTATACTACCATGACACTGACAATGTGGAACATTTACCTTTAATTCTTGCACACCTCTTGTACCCAGCCTTGATTCTACATCACACATCAAGCGGGATATTAGGTCTTTAGCCTCATACGATATTACGGGTTCCTCAGGGAATTTGAGGCAAGTTTTCCAATTTATTATCTGAAAAACATGAAATAATGCCTATTTAACTTGTTGCGAATGTCAAAATCAAATAGTTGAATTGAGAACCATGACTTAGGCGACCTTTCGGCATGTGATCCTTTGGTCATCTGAACAGAAAGGAGGATAACCTATGAGCATCTCGAACATGATTGCTCCCATTGACCACCAGTCGCACTCCATTCCATACCCTTTCTTCAACAGGACTTCTGGCGCCATATAATCAAGAGTTCCAACAGTTGAATAAGCCTGAGTGCACAACACTTTGGAATTCCATAAGTAAATTCACAATACAAATAAATGTAACTGAGAACCGTAAACAATTCATGATCAGTGCGACAAAGATACTACCAATGCACGGCGATTTCGTTTCCACTGATGCAATTGTTCTTTCGGCATAGACCAAGGTGCTTTCTCACTGCCTGCATGGCCCCCAGATTCATTTGAGGCTTCCTGAGTTGCAATATCTTCATTTTCCAGCAAAATTGTTGAATACTTTTCATCAAGGGGCTTGCACAAGCCAAAATCTGAAAGCTTTAAATGGCCATTTTTGTCCAGTATCAGGTTATCGGGTTTAATGTCCCTGTGCCAAAGTAAACATAGGGGGAACTGAAAATCAACTTTCTCAATCAAGAATGACCCATTTTTAGGTCAAGTTATAACCTCTTTAATAAAACAATGGAAGTGGCTGGCCTAGCAAACTTATAATAGTGGCCTTCCAAGACCTTTCTCACCCATATTCAAGTTACAAAGTTTTATGAACCAATCCAATATTTTCATGCTTTACTTATCCATCCAACATTTGAAGACTGATCTCGTAAACATGGAAGGTGGGGCCAAATAGTTGTCATTTCAAATACATGTACACCAGCGAAGTCATCGGTGGACAATTTTGTTTTTTCTCATAAAATTGACCGATTATTAATTGTATTTTTTGATTTTTTAATAACTTATCAGTTAAGTTACGTAATTTGATTCAGATAAAGATAATAAAGTAGCCCAATAAATGATTTAAATCAATGGGTCGAAGTTTGTGTAAAAAATAGATTTGGATCCGTGTGGACCGGATCCATATCGGGCTTGTGATGGGAAACCCGATATGGAAACTTTATATAAAGATTAAGGTCTCTTGCAGTTGCTCATATCAATCGGAAGCATAAGAATTCTTTGACCTGTTAAGAGAGCTTACGTTTTAAAAAAACTGTATAAAGACCTTGCCCGTGTCCCGGAGAGCAGTTTCCGTGAAGGCGACAGTGGATTCGTGCTCGTTTCTACTTTAGAAAGCTCGTTTGAAGTTATGGAAACCGAAATCAGGTATTTTATGAGTTTCTTCATTTCTTACCCTTTCACGCTCGATCCGAAATACGTAACTAGGGTACCGTTACGTATTACACATAGTATCAGAGCAGTGACGTGATCGGGTGGTTAAAAAAGAAGATTTTTCAGTTTTCTCTCCATAAGGTTTTCAAAGATTTAACTTTTGTTTCTTAGTTTTTTCTTATTTTTTATTGCATGAAAGTAATATACATGTATTTAGCCTTGATAAACGGGGTGAAAACAAGCCCAAGAACGTGAAAAACCAGCCCCAAACTCGACGAAAAGTTTTATTAATTTATTAAAGTTTAACTCCAGGAAAGGAATTAAGGCGTTCTGAATTTGATTTTGAATGAATTTTCATGTTTTGGACATCACATGAGGGAGATACTTCAAGTTTTCATATCTCGAGTCTCATGTTCAATATTCGGGATCGCATGATAGTTACTCGGAAAAGTTTTTAAGACATTCTAAAGCCATTTTTGAGTAAATTTTCGTGCAACAAACTTACCATAAGGAAGATACATGAGGTTATCGTGTCTAGCGTGGTCAGTTCAGTGTCCGATGATGCACGATAATCGCTCTACTAAGATTTTTCCTTTGCAAAAGTCTCAAATGAAGTTTTCAGATAATATCTTCGGCACGAGTGTATGACAATGAGACTGTGCATTCGGATTTATTCATTTATTGATGTTACATTATCACATACTATATGCCCATAAAAAATGTGAGTATAACATAAAGATGTATCTCTTGTGTTTGTGGGCTTTTTGAGTGTTGATGAGAATGTAGTCACCACAGTGACCTTTCGAGTCAATATTTTGAATTGTTCTGCTTACACGTTAGAGGATGTCTCTGGTCTTATGTTTGGTTATTCTGCTCACAAGTGTTAGCCTTACATGAAATTTTAAGATGTGCATAAAGACATTGGATAGAGGAAAGTCATTGTTTGAATAATCTATTCGCCCACAAGTGGTAGTGTTATGAGAGTTGATGGTTTATACTTATGGAGGTCTAATTGCGTATATTATGTATTCAGCCCACAGGTGTTTCATTATATATGTGAGCGGATTTTTAGTAAAGATACTATTTAATGGCTTTGAGTTTTACTGTTGTCCTAGATTTGTGCTGATTTAAACATTATATCATTTTAAAGTCACCTTTTCGGTCAACAAAATCAATATCACCATTAAAACCCTAACCGGTTTCAATACAAAGAAGTCGATGGATGATGTGTTGAATGCTATAAAGATAGCTGAGGTTGATATGGCCAAACAAACAAATAGGCCATCTCCACCTATATCCATGAGCTTGAGAGCTCATAAAGCAACCTATGAAGCCTAAGATCGGTCTAACAGATTATGTCTTATGACCATTAAGAGATCCATACCTGACCATCAGCTTAGTGGACTTCCAAACACAAACATAGCGAATGAGTTTCTTGGTAATGCCTCCCAGAGGTATACAGTTTCACCTAATGTTGAGATAAGTACCTTGATGAAAGAATTATTCTTCATGAGGTATATAGGAGAAGGGGAAGTAATGAAGTACATATCAAGAATGATTCCTCTTCACAGTAGACTGAAGATGCTAAACATTCCTTTTCTTAATGTATTCATTGTTCACCAGAATCTAAACACACTCCCTCTAGAGTTTAGTAATCTGGTGATGACATATTACTTGCTGAATGAGGAATGAGACTTTAATAGTTTGATAGCTCATTGCATTGCTTAGAAGCAAAAACTCAAGTTAGCTACTCCTACTACCCTCGAAGCAACTAAAAGGAAGGCAAAGATGAAGCCCGCTAAGTTCAAAAGTGGAAAGTTCAAATCTTCTCCACATGCTAATGTTGGTCAATCCAGTGCTAGTAAAGGTCCGCATGACATAAAGAAGTCAGCTGTATAAGGTCTAAATGGAAAGACCAAGTCCATCACTCCTTGGCTTATCAATTTATGAATCTAATTTATGCTAGTCGCATTAAGTATTTGGTGACTATATAATGGAGCATCTGATCAAGGTGCTTCCACGATGCAGGGGTTCATATCCATGATAAAGTCAAATAAAGGGAAGGAGAAACTGATGGTTCACAGCAATGAATAAGTAAAGGTAATATCTATAAGGAATGTATGTAATGAACCTTGTTGTAAGGTTCATTTAGGTTTTACACAACACATTTTATATGTGATCTTTTGATCAATTTTTGATAAAGGGGGTTAATGTTTTGTATTTAATGCTTCTGTTATACATTTGTTGTTTGATGCAAAACATAATGATACAACTTTCTTGTCATATGGTTGGTATATAATGTGTCTTACCTCGAATTAGATATATGCCTCTTCGTATCTTGCTAAACAAGTTATGACATGGAGAACCCTGATGAAAGAGAAGTCATATATGGTGTGGCATAAAAGTTTAAGCCACATTCCAGAGCTAGGGTTGAGAGATTGATCTGCTTTCCTAGACTATGATGAATTGGGAACATGTGCTGACTGTTGCAAGGGTAAGTTGACTAATAAGGATATTTAAGTCAACTCAAGCTTTTGATTTGTTGAGTCTAATATATAAAGATATCGATAGACCTTATATAGTTGCATTGTACAATTCTAAATGTATTCTGACATTTCTTGATGATTATTCTTATTACAGTTATGTATTCTTGCTTAAAGACTGAAGGTTGAGAACCAATTGAAAAAATTCATCAAGATAGTTAGATTTGACCATGGAGGAGAATATTATGACAAACATGGTGTTTCAGGACTTTAAAAGGTCCGTTTGCCAGATATTTGGAATTAGTTAGAATAGTGACTTAATTAACTATACCGAGTAGCTCTAAGCAAAATGATATGTTGCTAAAAGGCATAACTACATCTTAAAGGACTTGAAGAAGTCGATGCAGAAAAGGGCTATTCTACCCGATTTTCTAGAAGTTTGAAAACTCAGCGTTGCACACATTCGTGTATGGGGTTGTCCTTCTGAGATAGAATAATCCTTATAAAGAAAGATTGCATGCTCATTCTACTCATTAGTATTTAGTAAGATATCTCGACCATTTTAAGGCTACAGCTTTTACTGTATAGGAAGAGGACTGGAATAGTGGAATCACAAATAACTAAGTTTATGAAGTGTAATGTCTATGATAATGGTGGATCCTTTGACCCTTCGAATGATAGCAGAGCAGATACTACAGGTATCATGTACCCACTACTCATACACTTAGATCTGATGGATCTAAGTCTCTGTACCGTGCCTATATAGGAATGGGAATCCATACCTGTAAACACAGAGATTTCTGGGGGTACAAGATCTAATGCAGTTAAGTAAATCCATTAGAGTGAGACAACCTACTATCCTATCTGATAACATAGTCTATTAGGTGAACAGAACTATGATATTATACATGTTTCGAATCCAATTACCTTTACAAAAACTGTTTTTGGACCAATGTGGATATGTGGTGGGATGCAATGAATGACGAGATACAATTCATGAAAACTGCAAACTCGTCAGTTGTAAATGAAGATTAGATCTAAAGGATTTCGGGACAAAGTTAGCACTTTATGGGCTCGCTTAGTTGACTAATGGTTCACTAAGGGAGATAGGTTAACTTTAGTGTTACCATTTCTCTCCTATCCTCGTAGGATACATTTTGAGTAATTAAGGCAAGTACAGCTCATGATGATATAGAGTTACATCATATGGTTGTCAAAACTGCTTTCCTAAGTAAAGACCTTTATGAAGAGGTCTATATGGTAAAACCTAAAAGGTTTGAGGATCCAGATAGAACTAACATGGTTTGTGCGTTATGCAAATCATTATATGGTTTACTTCAAACCTCCTTCATAAGAAATAAAGTTAAAAGATGCTTATACTATGAAGTTAGGGGAAGCAAAATTATCTTCATATTATTGCATGTGGATGATATATAAAGATAAGCAACTTTTAGTCAAGAACTTTGACATAAAGGACCTTGGCGTAGCATCTTTTGTCTTAAGTATTTATATTCATCGGGACAGATCTCAACACTCATCAGGCATCTTATAGAGTGCATACATTGAGTATATGTTACAAAGGTTTAATACAGTTAACTGTAAACCTGTTGTAGCATTTCTCTCATAGTGAAAGATAATCTTTGACATAGTATCCAAAGAATAAAGTAAAGAGAGAGGGTATGAGGAATGTTTCGTATACTAGTACGGTTAATAACCTGATACATGCTTGACTATGTACTAAGTGGGACATTGCATTTACTGTTTGACTGTTTGGTCAATATCTAGATAATCCAGGTGTAGACCATTGGAATGCAGTCAACGAGTTTTGAGATACTTAAAGGAACTAAGGATTATATGTTCATATATAGCATAATCAACAGACTAAACCTCGTAGGGAATTTAGATTCAGATTTAGCTATGTCTGGATATTAGAAAGTCCACTTAAGGTTACAGTTTTAAGTTTGTAGATTGTACAATATCGTGGTAGTGTCAAGTAAACACCAGTGACTTCCTCGACCATACATGCAAAGTGTATGCCAAGGGGCTGCTTCATAGACGGTTTAGCTCAAAAACTTGATTTATGAGTTGTTTGTGGTTAATTAAGTGGCTAGACTCATTCGGTTGTACTATGATAATCTTGTTGATATGTTGTTTAATAACAACAAAGAATATCACAGGGTCTTAACATTTAAAGGTCAATTATTTGGTCATAAAGGTGTTGATACAAAAAGGTGACATTAAGTTTTGGAACATTTAACAACTGAGAAAAACAATAGTCGATCCTTTAACCAAAGGACTCCCCCCACTTGTGTTTATGACACAAGTATACTGTATGAGTGTTTTGACGTCCTTAGACATTGTTAATTACGAAATCGTTATGTTTGCTTTATGTACATTTACACATTTGATGTATTATGATAGTATGATGGTATATCAATAGAGATGATCATCGTTTATCCTCGACAATACGTGTTATCGTATGTTATTATAATACATATAAAATTCTTAAGATTTGTGTCAATCTCAAGCATTTAAAGATCATTGGACATATATACAGATTGACCTTGTGTCTATGTCATTTAAAACATACAGTTTTATACGGATATCCATTAAGTTTGACATGAAATAAGGAAATATAAGTTTTTAATCTCATAAAGGTTTTCTAATGCAGTTTAGCATTCAGTTGGAGAACATAAAGGTTGTCGCTAACGTAGTTTAGTATTTGATAAGAGGAAACAAGTTTTCTCTAATGTTGTTTAGTATTCGGTAAGAGAAAACAAGATTTTTCCAATACGATTTAGCATAAAGTTGGAGAAATCGAGACCTACAAATGAAGATTATATAATTTATATCATAAAGATATCATCTTAGTTTGTTACACTCCATTTTCTCATTTATGTTAGTGAAATATTAGGTATACGTGCTTGTAGTGGATCTATTTCGCACATGACACATGTATTTGATACTTTTCGGTATCAAAATCCTTACAGGATGGAATGATGGACTTTTGTTATCTTTGGATCAAATGTTTTGTTTTTAAAACCTAGTCGACTAATTCAATAGCGTAACTTAACCAAGTTTTTAAACTAGAGTCAAAACTGCAATTAATACTTATCCAAGGGGAAAATGTTGGACAATTTTGTCCTTTCTCATAAAGTTAGACAAATTTTTATTGCAATTTTCGATTTTTTCATAACTTATCGGTTAAGTTACATAATTTGATCTAGATAAAAATAATAAAGTGGCTAAATAAATGATCTAAATTAATAGGTCAAAATCTGTGTAGAAATGGATCCCGATCAGTGTGGACCGGTCCATATCGGACATGTAATGGAGAAGTCCGATATGAAAGCTATATATAAAAGTTAAGGCCTGCTACAGTTGCTCATATCAATCGTAAGCATAAAGATTTTCTGATCTGTTAAGATAGCTTACGTTTTGAGAAAACTATAGAAAATCTTTACCCGAATTTTGAAGAGCAATTACCGTGAAGGTGGTGATGGATTTGCGTTTGTTTCAGCTTTAGAAAGCTCGTTTGAAGTTATTAAAATCAAAATCAAGTATTTTCTGCATTTCTTTGTTTCTTGTTCTTTCACGCTCGATCTAAAATACGTAACTAAAGAACCGTTTCCATCAGTAATATTCCGTCGCTAAAAGCTAATTTTTTTGTAGTGTATTCTAAGTTTCTAACCCACGAAACTATTTCTTTTCTCAA